>QEOT01004938.1:0-29740 GCA_003123785.1 Pterocarya stenoptera
TAATTGAGTACCCGAGCCATGCTCATTTATTTGGAAAATGAACCTCCATTTTGGCTTCATCTTCTTCTCTTCCATCATCATCATCACCAAAAATCCCCCCTCTCTATCTCTATCGTCCACTGTATTGTATTATCATAATGATGATGTGGTGGTGGTGCTATTTTGTCCAAATTCAGCTCAGCCACTTCACATGGTCCCTTCACTCACAATAGAATGCATGGGGACCAAAATGCTTCTTTCTTTTTATTTTTTATTTTTTGAACTCAGTGCTTTTTATTTGTTGGAAGAAGATAAACCAGGATGTATGAAAAAGACGATCAGTTCTGGTCAGATTTGCTCAATTCTTTATGCTTTTATTATAGGTATCACTAACCAATTAAGTAAGATTATGCTTCAAAATACACTTTCATGGCTGACTAATTGCAAGAACGATTTTTCCTATGGTGGCACAGAGAGAGAGAGAAAGAGAGAGAGCAGAGTAATCATGACTTTTTTCATTTTGTACTTAAATATAAGCATACTTTTTTAATTGATGTGTAGAGAAGAGATATGCATGCACATCCTGATTCCTTATATATATATTTTAGAATGTAGGAGAAAAATATGGGGACTGCTTAATTCCTACCCATCATCATGCGTTGTTTGAATTGAGAGATCGAGCCATTTGATGAGGACAAGGACCACTACCTCGATCTTACTCATTTCTTGTATTACTAACACCAAACACCTTGCAGGCTAGCACTACTATTTGAGGGATGGCATCAAGGTAGCGGCAGTCAACTTTGAAATCAGACTCCCCACCCCCCCAAATATTAAAAAAATGTTCTACTTTCCATATATTCAAAAATGGGTAAACCTTCTAACAATAATAATAATAATAAAAACAGAGATTACTTCATGGGTGACCTTAGGAAATATTAATAGTATATTTTTTTATCCTTTTTTTTAATATAAAAAACTAATAATAATAATAATAAGACAAATATGGAGTTGGATAAAAACATTTGCTTAGTTTTACAAGTCTTATACATATGCTTGTACCTAGCTTGCTAGACATGGGGTCGGCCTAGGTTGAGATTTCCCTTTTGTAGGCCAAAATAATGCAGCCTGTATGGGGGTTTCCCTGGTGTTTATGTCTTTGGTACAGCATTTGCAGTCTATCTACCCAACTTCCCACCCTCCTTGACTAAGTCCCTACCCCAAACCATTAGAACAACACCACTCTGGAAGGATGCATTTGGAGTTTTATATATTGAGGAATTGAGAATTAATTAATTTCCAGAAAACACTGTTGTAAAGTAAATGAATTTAATTTAATTATAAGCCCTATCTTTTCACAAGACCAATTTCTGAGAACGCATTGATAATATTAATCATGAAAAAGAAACAGGTCATTGATATTTTCCCTCTCCTTATAGACTAAATTACCTAATTAAGGGAAGGAAATAAAATAAAATAAAATAAAATAAAAAAAGATTATTTTTTTCTTTGGCTGGCAGCCTGAACTGATAGCCGCCAGGAGAATCCAAATACAAGAGTGAATTAGAGAGCAACAAGAACACGTGTTAGAAGATTGACATGCACAATGTATTATGACTGTTCATACTCATGATGATGAGCCTCTCACCATCAACCATGCACGTGGCCCACATCAGCACCATCAATCCATTCAAAAAACAAAACCATGCTATGCTCTCTCTTCCACTCAGTTATCTACAGCAATCGATTGCCCTTAAGATTAAGTACACGCCCTCAGTATCGTTTCTTCTTCTATAACAATCATGACACTTTTTACGTACGTTTTATCATATCATAATAGCTCATACGAAATTACATTACGGCGAGGCTGATCAGTAGGATAAAAAGGTAACCCCCCCACGCACGCAAAAGAAGTAAGTTTAATTTCTCTAATTTGGATCTCTATATTCTGCTTAATTTTTCATTATCAATCTTATCCCTTTGCATAGTTTTACGTTCTTTAGGGCTTTGGAGAATGAAACAAAGGGTTCTTTCTGCCTTATTTTCCATTCGAATGGAAGGGTAGCACTTAAATAAAGACATGTGCCAAACCACTCAAAATCCAAAATATAATGAATAATGTTTTGGTCACAAAGTAATTTTATAAAAATAAATATATAAACATGATTTAATATGTCATATTGTAAAGTTACTTTTATTGTACAGTTAATTTATAAATTTTTTTTTATGATTTTTTCTTTTATTTTATAATTTTAACACTTCTCAAATATAATATCTCACTGGTTCAGACTTTCGAGGCAATACTCATTTTTAAAGGTAGAGATAAAACTGGTTCGCATCAGCGCGGGAAATTGAGGTTCCATTCTAGTTATGCAGTAAGTGTGGGCAGATCTTGGTTCAACCCTTTATTTATTCTGTTTTTGGGTAATTCTGAAGCCAATAAAACTTGCTATCAAAAGAGTGAGGGCCGTTTGTATTAAGAGGAAAGTTGAGATGGTTTGTGTATAAGAAAAGTTCGGTGTAGGGGCCAGGAGACTGCCTCGTATATGCATCTAAAAAGTAGCATTTGCGCGTTCGAATCTCTAGCACTAGTTGGCACCCAAAAACGAGGGCAGGTTATGCAAAGTACAAGTCACATGAGGCAAACTAACTACTGAGGAACATATAGACCCGCAGTGCATCGTTCATGCAACTATCATTTGCATATATACTGCTTATATATCAAGTATGAGTGAAATTATCAAGTGCATATACAGCTCATTTAAGTAATGGTCTCTTTTGAGCCAGTTAAGAAAGATCATTCAAAATCATAGCCAGAAAAGAAAAGTTCAAAATAAAATGTGAAATGGCAGGAATTCTGAAGCGTCTCTAAATTTCGGGTACCCATTTGAAAAGTGAGGATTCTTGAGCTGAAAGAAATAGGGTAAAGTGGTGCCAATCTCCATATGAACCCCTAGATCCATCACCGCAAAATTTGATCAGTGTCCAAAAGTTGCTAAGAGAATGTCATTCAGTGAAAAGGCAGGAAAAGGTCATATACAGCATGTACATTATAATTAGGGTCTTAAATACATCAATAAAAAATTCTGAATGGAAAACGGGAGAACAAATGCAAGAAAATTATAGAAGAGCTTCATCCACCCGTCTGTGCCAAAACGATGAAAAGACCATGTTTACAACAGACCTTCTATCCAAGAGAATCTTCTTGGGTAGCTTCGTCATCCTCATCCATTGCATCATCTGGTTTGTGATCCTTCTCAGCTTGATCACTATCCACAGTTTCTGCATCTGAAATTGATATGCTTTTAACATCAACTTCACAATCATCATCATCATCATCGGTGCAGCTCTCGGTATCTGAGTCCGAAGTAGAACCCTGATTCTCTCTCCCTTGATCACAATCATTATCCATTGAACTACCAAACTGCCCCTTCAAGTCAGGAGCAACAATTCCAATCATTTCACTTAGTGCTTGACGTTCATGATTCCGTCTTCTAGCAACAGCCTCAGAAGAGGGGGCGTTTTGACTCTCAGCTACCTGAACATTGGAATCATGTAGAGCAGCGGCACCTCCCTCAGCATTGCCTGTACTTCTTGTAGATTCTTTCCATCTTTTGACAATAGCCTCAGAACAGGGCGAACTTTGACTCTCGGCCACCTGAACATTGGAATCATGTTGAGCTGCAGCATCTTCCTCGTTATTGCCTCTACTTCTTGGAGATTCATTCTCTCCATGGACTGAAGGGGCTGTGCTGCAAGCCCAGCTACCTGCAACTTCAGAAGCTAAGAGGTCTGCCGTTCTAATCGTTCCCCCAACTTCTGTATCTTCCATAGATTTTAAATTTTCACAGGGATTATTTGATTGAGAGTGACACATGGCACCCTGACAAAGTGTTCGGTCATCAGTATCTTGCACATGGGCTTCATCATCAAGCTGCATTGTCTCCCCAGCTAAAGTGCTGCACTTTCTCAAATCAATACTTTGGTCAACATCAATTCCAGGGCTTTCGGTTTCAAGAACTCGCTCAGTGCCAAAGGCATCTCCCTCCAAAACAGGTGCTGTGCCAACACCCTCAATTTCAGAACCAAATCCAGCCTTGACACTGTGGTCTGCACTTGTAAATTCCTCCTCTTGGGTGTTTTGGCATTGTTCTTGGGTCCTGAAATCACAATCATGCTTCTCGGTAGTGCTGCCTTCATTGCTAGAGGTTTCGACTTGATTTCTTTCAAACCCCTGCGCTGAAGTGGCTGGGCCTGCCTTAGCAGTTCCTTTACTACAGAACACAGTTGCTTCTTTTTCCCCACTTTCATTTATGACTCCATTCGGTACATTGAGGTCCATATCAACTGACGTGTTATCATAATTCTCCTCATCTTCCAAAGTCCTCTGCATTGCCTTCAGTTGTTCCTGCTGCTTAGCAAACAGTACTGAAATCTCCTCAGTTGTGGAATAAAATGATCGTAGTTGTGTTTCCCTGTATGGAAACCATATGTCTAAAAAGAATCAAACCACAACCACTTGAGTTATGCATATTGAAGCATGCTGAAAGATGCAAAATTTGGAGAACTCCCACATTCAGATGCAGGTTTCAAATTCTAACACAAAATCATGAATAAGGGATGCTTGGGGAATGAGATGAGATAAGATGAGAAATTTGTATAGTAGTGAAATGGTTTGAGTTAAGATGTTTTATTGGGTTGTGGGAAAGGAGAGAGAAAAAGTCGAATAAAAATATTATAAAGTTAATAATATTGTTAGAATATTATTTTTTAATATTATTTTTGTTTTAGGATTTGACAAAGTTGAATTATTTTTTGTATTTTGTTTGGAAGTTTGGGAAAGTTGTAAAGATTAAGTAATGATTAGATGAAAAAGTTGAAAATCTGAAATTGAAAAATGTTTGTATTTAAGTGATGTTTGGGAAAGAAAATATGAGAAATTTTGAGATAAGATGAGTGAGGATGTGTTTCCCAAACAACCCCTAATTTACCTCTGATTAGACTACCAGGATCAATACAAAATATTCGGAATTACTATATTCCTTGATGTCTCTCTAAATGACAACTTACTCTAGACAAAATAAGCAACATTCTCTATTTCAATTTGACTGGGGAACCAGCAACAATGTTTGCCCGCCAACTCTATTCATATCTCAAGCAATTCAGGGGTCAGCAAAATTACTATTACAGGGGTGAAACAAACAGAGAGTGGACACCATAGCGATAAAGAATAAGTGCCAAATGGGTTTGTGGCCACAAAGTAAGCATGCATAGTGTCATCATCAAGATTTCAAATATGTTCTAGATCTGGTCTGCGTTGAAACATTTTTTTTTTGATAAGTAAGAATCTTTATTGAATTGAATGAAACGAGGCAATGCCCAAATACACCGGAAGTATACAAAGTGAGACACTTAATTACATTCTAATAAGCTGAAAAGAAGATAGAAACTCATGGACATTCTCACCCTTCAATACATTAGCAGAAAACCAATGTAAAAGAGAGAATACAAATAAATTCCAGATTTCTCCCACTGCACGCTTCTTCTTGTTAAAACACCTATCATTCATTTCCGAGCATAAACACCACATTAAGCACAAAGCTATCATTCGCCACACTGCTGCCAGTTGAGTGCTATTATGCCTCCTGTTCCAGCACGCTAGTAGTTCCACCACACTCTTAGACATTACCCAACTCAGCCCAGCTCTATTAAAGATACCAGCCCATAACTCTCCAGCCACCTCACAATATAAAAGCAAATGATCTATCGATTCTCCATTCCTTTTAAACATGTAGCACCACTCCATGACCACCATACCGCACTTCCTTAGATTATCAACCGTCAAAGTCTTCCCAAGTGCAGCTATCCAAATAAAAAATGCAACTTTAGATGGCACTAAAACCTTCCAAATGCTCTTCCATGGAAATAATGTGGGCTGTTGGACTGTCAAAGCCTTGTAAAAAGATTTAACAGTAAACTTTTTTCTCCCCGTGTGAATCCACAACATACAATCACCCCCATTGCCTCCTAACTTTGCTGAATACAAGTAGCTATAAAAATCTATCATCTCTTCAAGTTCCCAATCCTGAGCATTTCTAGTAAAAATGACATTCCAAGTTACCATCCCATTTGTACGACACAACAATTCTGAAATTGCAGCTTGCTGATTTTCTGCCAAGTTAAATACAACTGAAAAAACGGTGGAAAGAGGGCTCTCCCCACTCCAAGCATCAAACCAAAAGAGGGTTCTTGCTCCATCACCCACCTCAAAATTAATATGTTTTTCAAAAGTGTTCCATCCCTTTCTAATAAATTTCCAGACTTACTCCATAAGAACCCCTACCCTCCTTAGAACACTATCCCCACCACACACTACCATACTTGTTATCAATAACCTCTCTCCACAACGAGTTCCCTTCCATTTGATACCTCCACAACCACTTTCCTAAGAGTGTCTTGTTAAAAGTGCTCAAAATTTGCACCCCTAACCCACCATTCGCGATCAGACAGCTACCCTTTGCCAACTTACAAAGTGAAATTTAATTTCCTCCCCCATGCCACCCCACAAGAAAACTCTAAATAACTTTTCGATCAGGTTTGCCACACCCACCGGTAATGAGAATAGAGAAAGATAGTAAGTGGGAAGGTTGGAGAGGGTGCTTTTGATAAGTGTTAATCTCCCTCCTTTTGATAGATATAGCCGCTTCCACCCCGATAATCTTTTCTCAATCTTCTCTACCACCCCATCCCAAATACTCTTTGCTTTGAATGATGTCCCCAAGGGAAGTCCAAGGTATTTCATAGGAAGAAAGGCAATTTTACAGCCCAACAACTCTGCTAGAGAAGCAATATTACTCACATCCCCCACCGGTACCAACTCTGACTTTCCCAAGTTCACATTGAGTCCCAAAATAGCTTCAAAGTACAACAAAACCGCCCTTAGAGCTTGAATCTGGTCACCAACAGCATCACAAAAGATGAGCGTATCATCCGCGAATAGTAAGTGAGAAATGGAACTGACACCATTGGTATTGTTGCCCACTGAAAAACCAGCAAGAAACCCCCCCTTACAACAGCCTCCACCATGCGACTCAATGCCTCCATTACTATAACAAAGAGGAAAAGTGATAGCGGATCCCCTTGTCTCAAACCCCTCTAAGTCTGAAAAAAAACCCCAAGATTTTCCGTTGACTAAAATCAAAAACCGAGCAGTCGAAACACAATATTTAACCCATTCGCACCACCTATCCCCAAAACCACATTTTCTAAGCATATAAAATAAGAAGCCCCAAAACACATGGTCATAAGCCTTTTCCATGTCTAGCTTGCAAAGGACCCCTGGAATGCTTTCTCTTAACCAGCTGTCCAAACACTCATTTGCTATCAAAATTGAATCCAAAATTTTCCGACCCGAATGAAAGCATTTTGAGGTTTGGAAATGAGATTATCCATCACCAAACTCATATGATTAGCTAATATCTTTGATATGATTTTGTAGATCCCACCTACCAAGCTAATAGGCCGGAAATCTTTCAAATCATCGGCACCAGCTATCTTTGGGATAAGTGCAATGAAAGTAGCATGGAAATTTAAGATTAGAATGAAAAGCATGGAAAATCTGCATTACTTCCTTCTTCACTATATCTCAACACTCTTGAAAGAAAGCCATAGAAAAACCATTCGGGCTTGGAACTTTATCTTTGCACATACCTCTCACCACTAGATGCACCTCCTCTTCAACAAACAGCCTCTCCAACCAACTTGCTACATTCGAATCCAGCTGGTCAAAACTTAAACCGTCAAGTTTGGGGCGCCATTCTACTTTTTTAGCTAGGAGATCCTCGTAATACTGCACTATATGATCTTGGATCTCTTCGGGAGAATGTAACACGTTTGAACCTGAGTGAAGGACTTCAATAGCGTTGTTGTGCCTATGAGAATTGGTCACCTTGTGAAAGAACTTGGTGCATTTATCCCCCTCCTTCAACCAAATCGCCCTTGATTTTTGCCTCCAAGGGTTGAAACTTGTTAATCAAGGTTAAAACTCTCCACAAATCAATATTTCACCTCGAGATGTATATAATATTCCATGGTAACCAAAAGAAAACCACACTGAAATTAAAACCACATACCCAGATTGGACATCTCTTGGTTTCTCTACTCACACAAAAGAACAACCACTAATGTTGTACCTGATGGTGCTGAGAAATACAGGCATTTGTTCTTAATTAGAACAAGTTTACAACTAGGAAAACGTCCATCAAAACCAGTTAATAAAAATCTACAAAACAACTCTTCACTAACGAGATGCTTGAGCACTGCCATTACCATATGACTTCTAGAAAAATAAAACTCACCATCCATTGAAACATTTGTCACACACATGGAGCAAAATGCATATTCCAATAGCTAATGGTCACAGTATATCTAAAGCTTTAGATCTCTTACCGGAGCATAATTCTTTCTCTGGCGCCTTTTAACCTTTGTCTCTCAAAATCAAGATCCCGCACTGCAGCATTTATCTCAAGCTCAAGTGCAGAAACTTTAGCCCATGCTTCTTCTCGAGCAGACTGCTAACAACAGCAAGAAAAGCCTCAGCTTAAAACTGGAATGGATTCACTAGATGCCAAAAAAGAAACATAGGGTACATCTTGTTACAGAAATTGAAATTTGACGAATAAAACACAATGTTAAATCCTTCACTTTAACATATAAGCATCTCACCAGAATGACTTTTAAAAATGAATATAAACTGCAAGAACCTAAGAGAAAAACCCAGCATCTGTAAACACGTGCTATATCATAGCATTTCTGGTATATCCAGTAAAAGACTTCCCTCGTATGTTTTTCACCGTTAACAATATCCATTTCATCAATGTGAACACATCATATTAGTTAATGAAATGAACTACAAAACATGTATATCTCACATGCAAGGACTTCTAGAAATGGAAGTAACTAAATCAAAGATATATTCTAACAGTGGAGGTCTTAAAGAATTTGGATAACAAGGATTTATATTGAATAAATACAATATTTTAAACAGGGAAAAGAAACTTCTGTTTCTACCTTTTCAATCTCAAGCTCTTGCCGCATTTGTTTCAATTCATGCTCAAGTTCTTCCACTCTCTGCTTCAACACCCAAAACATCAGAATGAGCATTAGCTTCAACATCTATATAATATCTAACTAAGCAAAAAAAGATTACTTTTCTTCCATTTGCAGAGGCCAGCTGCTCTTCACAAACTCGAGTTTCCAGCAGGCGGACTTTATTGTCAGAGATAACTAAGTTTTGCCTGGTGTCTTCCTGCAGCGGAAAAGGCAATTGAGATACAAGCCTCTAAAGGTTCGAGTAAAGTACTAACTTTGTTATAAAGAAAAAAGGTATCTTCAATAATACCAGGTTGGACCTCAAGGTATCTACTAGCAAACACCTTTCTCTCTCTGATTCCTGAGAATATAAACATGGATATATAATTAAGCCATTCATTTAAAACAAAAACTACATATATCAAATCCCTTTCTTTTCACTTCGTATAAAAAAGTTGTTAGACCTTGAGCTTATTAATCACTTCTTGCAGCTCTCTTTCTCGTCTTAAGAATGCATCAGACAATCGTTTGAATTCTTCCTGTGCCTCTGACTGTGCTCTCTGCACTGCTGTTTTTAAATCTGCAGCTGCCTTTTCTCGTTCTTCTCTTCTCTGGTCTCGCTCTTCAAATAATTGTGCCTCCAGTTCAGTTATAGATGCCTTCTGACTACAAGCAAGAAATCAGGCTATCAATACATTTTTTTCTTACAGATTCCCAAACAATTTTACTTTCAACTGAAGAGATCAAAACACAATTCCCCAAAACGTCAAGACATGCTCAAGTAACTCAATAAAAAAGGCCTCCATATCATATTAGACACTGAAGTCAATACATTATTCCAACTAAAATCACACCTCACAGTGGCTATTATAAGTTATGCCATAAGTCATTTTAATAAGCCACTGCCTCCTATTCTAGTGCATCACATGAAGGACAGCCTTATAGCTTATGCCCATTGGAAAAAAATTAAAAGGGTAATATTCATTTGAACAAGATCTCTGGCTGTTAGCTTGGTGTACTACATCTGGGAGGTTTGGGGGTGGCCATGAGTTGGTTAGATTGATGTATTAGGACCAGGCTTCCATTTGGGTAGGCTGCTTCTGCTGGGAAAATTACATTTATCATGTTTACGTGGAAACATATATACTGTTGTGACTATAGTTACTATAAGAAACTCACTATTTAGGGACAAAACTCATTTCAGCAAATAAGTGACCATAAAATCTGTCTTACCTCTTCACTATTGCATTTGCTTCTGTGCATGACTGTATAGAAGCATTGAGCCTTCTGTTAAGGTCTTCCATAGCATGTTTCTGCTCAGCAGATATCCTACTGACTGACTCCAGCTCTTTCTGTTTGACCTCCAACGTATGGTGCAATCCATTTAGTTGATCAAGGTATGACCTTGCAACTGATTCTTTGATTTCTTTCATTTCCTACAGAACCAAATATAGCATAATTGTTGTTTAACAGAAGTTCCCATAAGCTATTTTAAAGGTGATTCATTAATATGAAAAACAAAAAAGGCTAAAAAGTTTCTATTGTTTCCACTAGAATGAAGATGGCAAACATAACATTGCCATGCCCTCTTATAAGAAAAAGGAATGAGGAAAATTACTTTTCTTTAGCAAAAAAATATTTTTCTTCACCTTTTTCTCAAAAATTAATTTTGATTAATGAATGAAGAATTATTCAATAAAAAGTCGCATCATATGAATTACGCTTCAAAACAATATGCATCCTTTTTGGCAGAAGAAATCCATATGAGCACAACTGGAATCTCATACGCATGAGAGAGGAAGAAAGAGCGAGAGAATTTACCAGCATCACTTACATTTTCATGACGCCGAACACATGCATGATTTTCATCACGTAATGTATTGATTGTAAGGACCTGATTTTCCAATCGCTTCCTCAGTTCCTGCCAAATTGAATATTAGACATACATAATTTATGAAACAGAGACTTTCTAGCCAACTTCATAAGAAGATTCATTTACATAATCATTCATTAATATAACCCAAATAAAGATACCGTGTTTGACCGTTGAAGGCTGCGAAAATCATCAAGAGAAATAGGACCCTCAGGAGCACCAATGCCAATACCCTTTAGTCTCTTGTTTTCAGAGACAAATTCCTCTGCGTAATCCCCCCCCCCCCCAACCACCAAAAAAAAAAGACGCAGGACACAGGAATCAGCATATGAAAATCTCCAGACTGTTTAGGTTTCAAGCCATCAAAGTAAAATACAAACAGCATCTGTAAGAGCATCTTCACAAAAATCTTATATAATTCAATGAACGAATGAGAATATGGTAGCTCAAAAGCACAACTTTTCCATCCACAGTTATATCCAACCATCCAGTCTAATGATTCTGATTCTGGAACTCAGACATGCAGATAAACTAATGCTAATGGACCATTTACAATTGCAATGCCACAAATCATCTGGTACTTAATTCTACAAAAGCTCAAAAGAATATACCTGATTTTCTTTTGGCAGCTACACCATCTGCCAAGGGCATGGACACAAGAACTTCTCGATATACAAACGCAAATGCAAGTTCTATAATTAAGGGAAAAAGACAAAAGGGTCAATAGCACTCTATTTTTCAAACATGATGCTTGAAAACAATAAGAATATAAGCCAAGAGCCATAAAAATACCTCAATAAGTTTAACCATGCAACGTACACAATTAGAGATTGCACACTACAAATACCACCGTCAACTTAAAAAGAAATGAAATTTTTTTTTAATGTTTTGAGGTCGGTGATGGGTCCAAAATCAAAATTTGGCATGATGTATGGTGTGGCGATACAACACTCAATGAAGCTTATCCAGAATTTTATGGCATAGCAAGAATGAAAAAATCCTCAATTGCAGACCTCTTAACCCTTTTTAATGGTAGTCCCCAATGGAACGTTACATTCTTTAGAGACGCACAAGATTGGGAAGTTAACGCTTTCTTAGAGTTCTATGATCTAGTGTACTCTACCTGTATAATGAGGGGAGCAAAAGACAAGATCTTTTGGCGCCCTTCTAAGAAAGGGAAGTTCACAGTTCACTCCTACTATCATGCGATGATCATGCATAATACAAATTCATTCCCATGGAAGATTATTTGGAAGACAAAAGCACCCTTGAAGGCAAATTTTTTTGTATGGACGGCCTCATTAGGGAAGATCCTCACAAAGACAATTGACAAAAACACCACATCATGGTTATGGATTGGTGTTGAATGTGCAAAAGGAGTGGAGAATCCGTATATCATCTATTAATTCATTGTGAGATTGCTATGACCCTATGGAATAACTTCTTTGCTCGGGTGGGATTAGCTTGCATGATGCCGAAAAGGGTAATCAACCTCCTAGCTTCTTGACGAGGCATCTAGGGTAACCCTCGTATTGCAAAAGTGTGGAAGATGGTCCCAATTTGTCTATGGTGGTGTATTTGGAGGGAGAGGAGTGCAAGAAGCTTTGAAGATCGAGAAAGGCCAATGGATGTGCTTAGAAGTTTATTTTTCAATCTTTACTCCATTGGTCAATTGTAATTGATTTTAATGGAATGTCTTTTCATGACTTCCTTGTATCGCTAAACTTGCATGCATAGGCGACGCTCTTGTATATGTCCCGTACACTCAGGCCTTGCCTATTTTATGCTCAATAAATTTTCTTTATCAATCAAAAATGTTTATACACTCTAACGACACCACCCGACCAGGTTTCACTTGAGTTTTTTTTTTTTTCCCTATTTTTCTGTTTAAGGTTGGTGTGGACAATCTTGGACATGCGGTGTGTGGCTCGTAAGACGTGGCATGCTTTCGGTTAACCTTTTGGATGGAATATGGATGGAGAGACCATGTTGTTAATGCATGCAAACCAGAAGATAGAAGATTCTTTGTTAATTTTGAAAATCTAAGGATGTGTTTGATAACCGAGTTTTGACCCAAGGTTCTTAACCGTATTTTATCACGTCTATATAAATGCTTCTCATCCAAAATTAAAATAGAAGAGACATTAGTCTCCATTACTCAATGAATCGGATGCAATAATTTAGATGAAGAGCTTTGTGGGATTGAAGTACTGAACATTACCATGCTCAGGAGGAGCAGCAAATGAAATAATATTTCCATGACGGAGTTTGACTTCGGCACCATTCTTCCTCAACTTGTCCCAGTTGAGATATGTTCCATTCGTACTGCGAAACACTTAATACAATCAGACATATAGTAAAATATAAAATAAGAGAAAAAAAAGATCAAGGATAAAGCGCTAAATGAACAATGCAGAACCTCGTATCTTTTAAGAAGACTGTATATTCCGAATCATCAGCACCGAGCCTCCTCCTGTATATCTTGCAATGATATGCACTAACCGCGATTGATTCAATCTGGAAACGTGTATCCTCGACTAACCGACCGATGCAATGTTCATCCGCAGTCAGAAGCATATTTATGCTCTGTGAATACAACAATTTCTTCGATTTAAACACCAAAAGAAACATCAAATATAGTGCATACGACGTTGGACCAGCGCCCAAACAATGTAGGTAACAAAGTTTATTTCTTGGCAACGAAAAACGAATTGGAATACAATGGGTTAGGGTTCATAACCTGATGGCGTTTGCGAGCATTGGTGGAGATAGCGGTGAGGACGGCCCATACGTCGGGATCAGAATTCTGGAGAGGCTGGGAAGCGATCTTGGATGCGACAGAGAGAATGTGGTCCTTGGCGCTCGACGACCCGTTAGTGGTGGTGGCGGCGGAGGCTTTCGTAGGAGGAGGAAGAGGAGGTTGAGAAGAGCCGGAACCTGGGACTATGGAAGCAGGGCTTGGGGAGGGCTTCGGAGTTGTAGAGGTCTTCTCTGGGTTCTCATCGATTACAGCAGCCATAGTAGCGAGAAATTTTGGCGGGGAGTTTGAAACCCTAATTAACTGTTTTTCTCTTTCGCAAGTGAAATAGTGGAGACCGGAGTACGGACTGGGAGTGGGCTTTACTTTCTTGGTTGCCCCGGGTACAATTACCAAATGTAGCTTCAAGCCCGTCCTTGATTATACGGGAATTACAAGAAAAAATATATGAGAGTAATGGCATATACAGTTGTGAGTGCGTAATTACTGTATAATCGTTTTAAAAAAAATAATATTTATTATTAAAAAATTAATTATTTTTTTTTTTATATAAATATCGTATATACTCACTTTTTCTAAAAAGATAACGCGTTACTTGCGTATCTCTACGATTGTAAATATCATTTCTTTGTATTAATTACTATTTATCTTTATTTTTAATTATTTTATAATTATATTTCGAAGTTGTTTGAATGAGATTTTTTCAATTAATTATTTTACTAAGTTCGACATAGAAGAAAATTTGGATTATATGACTTGGCAAAATAAAATCCGTATATTATGAATAGAAAAAGAAAACACTTAATTTGCTAAATTCTTTTTTGTTCACCTTGCTAAATTCTTTTTTGTTCACCTATGTTGCTCTAGCAACCCCATTGTCTTAAAGATGGCGTTCTTTAAGACTAAGAACTGATAATCAGATCAGGCTAAGATGAGATCAATTCGTTTGCAGCAAAAATTATTCCGACTGGATTTCAAGGATGCAGGCAAACCCTTCTATAAAAATATGAACATATACTCAAAGCAACTAGTAACGTTTGGCAAGTTATCCAAATGCTGCCGTACTATCAGCAACAGCACCATACAATTCTCAAAATAATAACATGAATCTAATCTCTCTATCATTCTGTTGGCTAAGGTCCATTTCTGCAACTGATCAGAAATGTGCTCTAATTTTCTTTTTTCAAAAAAGAAAAAACTAGATCACAAGCATAACAATGGTTTAAGGAGGTCAATTCTAAAACGGCTGTATCACGCTGAGGACCTCCCCGTTATGCAGCAGAGCCAGAAATGCTTCAAGCTAAGACTAACCAGCAAGTGGGTTAGCATGCATTGTGACGCGATTGAGTCTGATCTCTGCAAGTGGTCGATCTCCAGGACCTGTTTGAGTCTGCACAAACCCAAATTCAGCTCGGTGATGTCATATTTTAATTTTCTTTATACAGAATTTCTAAGAAGGGGGGGCATGAGATAAGAACTGGTAAACAGACAAGTGCTAAACTTAGTAGTTTACTTCCAACCAAATAGCAAAAGAGCATTACTTGCAGCATAGCAAGATACTTCACCTTTTCCATTAGATCAAGGACTTCAAATCCATGAATCACTTTACCAAACGAAGTGTACAGTCCATTAAGATGAGGCTGCTTTGCATAAGTTATGAAGAACTGGCTTCCATTAGTATTGGGGCCACTGTTGGCCATTGAGAGAATACCCCTTGCATTGTGCTGGAAAATGGGAGGGGGTGCATTGTTAGTGTACAGATCAGAATGAAATCCCGCCAAAACCAATATACTCCATTACGCATCCTAATGGAGAGGATAAGAGCAATGTTTGTGGGCATACACACACAGAGGAGAAGTACACAAAAGAACATAAATAGTAGATATTAGAAAGACGGTCATGTTTATTTGAGTTAAAATCTTGTTAGGCAGCATTTACCTTGCAGCTGAAAAAAGTAAAAGGGATGCAAGATGAGCATTCCAAAGCAAGTAGGCATAATTCATGTTAACTAAGAGCAACCCAATGGCAAACTAAATGCACCTTAAGCTATGGTTTCTCGTGAACAAGACTCCTAGAGGTTAGGACTCGGCTTGCAAGCCTTATATATAAGAGCATACACATTTCTGAGAGGGCAATTGAAGCCAATCTCCCTTCCTATTAGCAAGGGAAAAAAAACGAACTGCTTTTTCTTGGATTAGTGGGCAGTGGCTACTGGTATGGAATTTGGTGACCAGGGTCCAACATTTGCAGTTCAAGATTCACAGAATATGTTGCTTTTAAGTTACATAAATAAGTCAAAGAGTTACATGAAGCTCCCAGTCCAACTTGGGGAAAAAAGAGGTTATGGCACTCGCAAGTCAGTAGAAGAGGATGCCAACCAAAATTTACAAATTAAATTAAAGATATTACAGCAGGCAAATGGAAAAGTCTGGTGGCCTAAGTATGGCTCACGCATTAGACTACTTTACCTTGAGAGATTCTCTTATTTCGTCGCTGAACTTCTTTCCCCATATACTGGTTCCCCCCTTGCCTGTACCTGTCGGGTCTCCGCCTTGAATCATAAAACCTTTAATATTTCGGTGAAATATGGTCCCATCATAATACCCGCTTGCACATAGAGCCAAAAAGTTCTGTGTTGAAATAATTTTTTTTTTATAAGTTGTGTTGAAATAAATAACAATTGTTAGCAAAAGCATCACTAATAAAACAAGGGTTTGAGACATCAATGCAGCAACGCAGACCATTGGAATTCCCATTAAACGGAACTCGCCAATCTAAGTAGAAGGTAGCGCAAATAATAAAAAAACAAATACATTGCAAGACAATGCACTCAGTGCTGCTCAGAAGTTTGAAAGTGCTCAAATTCTTCTTCTTTTGTTCTTTAGCCAGGAACTAGGAACCGAAATAACAGTTATTCTATGAACATCTTCTTGACTCGTTCTACCCCATGGCGATATCCGGTAGACATACCATCATGCTCGGCTGGGGTTCGGCATGTTTGTAAACGCGATAATCCAACCCACCTTTTAAATTATTGGCCCAAATTTTGCTTTGCTTTGCTTGNAATAATAATAATAATAATAATAATAATTCCACAATTGGCATCCATCGCCTTTCCAACTTAACACAAAGGACTAACAGAAAGAACAATGATCGGAACCATTTAATTTAAGGTTACTCTGATAATTTAAAATTGAAGGCTCGGAGGGTCATGCACCCACGCCTCAAGGTCCAAGCTCAAAGCACTTACTAAATCTCCGAGGTCTTACCAAACAAGGCAACTGAGATGCTTATTCTACAATTACATACTATGATAATAAATTCTACACATTAATGTGATTCAAACCCTAAAATTTAGTCACTGGAAGGTTAATCCTCACTGATGCTCCCTTCTATTCGCCAAAAACAAACAAAATCACATCACTTCAAATTCTATCCCAAACAAAATCCATGGTAAACCTAAATTTAATTCCGGAAAGCATAAATGCTAATGGAGAAGAAATACCCCATTACCATCTTTCATAAAATATTAAAGGAAAACTGAGCACTGCGCACCTTTTCTTTTGCCTTCCGTAATTTCTTCAATTCTTTTGCTCTTGCTTTCCTCTTTGCATCTTTTTCGGCCTGAAGAACCAAAAAAGAAGGAAAACAACCACTTTATCTTGCTCATCATAAGAATTTAATCATCAAACAATTAGATCAAGAATGCAAGGGAAACCCATCACTGTTGATAATATAGGTTGGTTAACAAAACCATTGAAAATGTGAATAGCCATGCTAGCAAGTTAACTTGTTAGCCCATGACCCGATTGCTTGAACACCAGGAACTCAGTTTTTTTAATGATATTTTGACACTGCTCCTAGCTAATGTGGCTCTTCATGATGTATTTTGATCTATCACAAGCAAACATAGGATAGTTAAGTTGCCAAGTACAACAAGGGACAAAATCACCAAGATTCCCAATCTCGTATTCTTTTCCTGTGTTTATATACAGATGTCTCAAACCTTGGTTAGAGTGTGATGCCTTTCCTCATTGTATGATACTTTTCTTCCATATGTTACTAATACATAACGGTTATGTAAAAGAGACACAGCACCCCAGCCAAAAAGCAATAACCAAGGTAATGATGTACAGAATTGAGTCATTTAACTCTCATTTTAAGCACTGCACAAACATATCATTTTTCTTTAATCAGCCACTGACATATGCCTACCTGCTTAGCAGCTTGAGATTCCTCCATTTCTTTAGTCAATGCACTAGGCACTTTGGCGGCCTGCCAATCCCACTTTTCAAGGTTTGAGGCCATGAACCTTCTAAAACTGTTTCTCACTTCCTTTTCATTTGCCACCATATATGGCGTCCGTCCTCTTTCATCCTTGCAGCAAGGATCAAGACCCTCTTCCAGGAGTTCTATAACCTTTTGAGCATTGCCAGATTGTGCTGCTTCATGCAAAGGAGTTGATCTACCCATAAGTTCAATCTCACTCTCACTTGACACAGAGAGTTCATCAGATTTTTTGAAACTTGAACAAGCATCCACATTATCCCTATGACCTGACTCGTCACCCATGTCTTCTTTGCTGGAGCCCAGGATGCCATCATTTATTGTACTCATTCTTGAACATAAGTCCTCTTCAATGCTCAGTGGAATCTCCTTCTCATCTATTTCATACGCAACTTGAGTCAATTGGTTATATATACGCTTGGCTTCCTTCAAAGTTGGCCTCCTAACAGTCAATGGAACATTTCGAACAACACCGTGCCGATGGCTAAAATAAGGTTTTTCCCCATTGAAGAGCAATTGATGGTTGTTTGAAGGAGCATAAATGAAAATGCATGTGGAAGCATCAAAATAAGGCTTCCAAGCAGCAAGTAGTTCCTGAACATCCTAGAAATAAGCGAGACAAGAATTCATCAACCTTAAAAGAGATCTAAAAGAAATGACATAAAATCAATATAGATACAAATATGCATTCAAGCATGCATGTGACTGAGTTTTAGTTACCTTCTTCAAAGCAAGTTCATTGTATCGTCGAAGTGAAGCCCCAGCAGAATGCACAGTCTTGCCACCGGCATCTTTTGATGACTGTTTTTTTCCAGCCTTAGCCCTTACAACATATCTACACGACAAAGAATAGAGTTCAAGCATACTCAGAGAAATCTCAACTATGTCCCGGTCATATATCTTTGTGGAGAGAGAGAGAGAGAGAGAGAGAGAGAGAGAGTTATAGGAACTTTCACTATGCCTGGGATTCCATTCTATCCAATGAAACAAAAAATGTTGAACGATAGCAAAAAATTATCCCATTTTGTTATTTGGAGGGAAGCGTTTTGGTAAGCTACAGCATTCATTCAAGAAGCATACGAGCCTGAGTTTAGGGCTTATCTCAAGCTGCCACTCTGACTCATCCCATTGAGTGTAGAGCAAGAACATGCTTCATACATGATTCTGATCTCAAGTGCCTTTTTAACATAACACAGATTGATAATCACAACTTTCAGGGGGAAAAAACTAAGAAAAAGATGCACTAACCGGTGGAATGTTTTATGAGCAACAACAAGGCTACCATCAAAGACACAGCCAGCAAAGTGCCCACCACTAGCAAGCAACACAATTCTCAAACGGGTATTATCCCTAGGCTCACGAATCAAACTTTTCACTCTCTTGATCACATCGTTCTCTTTCAAGCATGGCACAGACGCACCATTGTCTACTGCAATATCATTCCCATTGGAAATGTTTTCAGATTCATTGATAAGTAAACTCTTCCAAAATGAAATCCGCTCTCCCGTATTAAGACGGATATATAAATGTTGCTTAGAGTTGCCAGTTGTTCCCCGATGTAAATCACGGTTGGGGCCAAATTCCTTTTCGGCTTCATCTTCGGAACCCGATATGCTTGATATATCATAGTCTTTGAAAGAATCAGAAGTGAACTCATCAAAATCTTCCTCCCTCACAATATTTTTTCCAGCAATGTGTAACTTGACCTGTTGTCACATATAAACAAGCATATGCATTAGAGCATTCCAAAAAATCTCTATCTTCGAATTTTCGAAAGGCCTATAAAGGAATAGGTTTCCCAAAAACGAGATTTGGATTCAAAAATACTCTCAACTCTTCTCGTCTCATCTTATCTAATCATTACAACTTTTACAAACTTTCATACAAAATATAAACAATTTAACTTTTTCAAATCTCAAAACAAAAAATAATATTTAAAAAATAATATTCTAACAATATTTTATTCAACTTTCATCTCACTATCCAATGTTAACTGAATTTCTATTTCTATTTTCATTTCGGGTGCGACGTAGGTTGTAAAAAGGTTTGAAAGAGTACCAAAAAATATGCAAAAGAATTAGCATTCCCACCAAAAGAATACAAAACTTTCCAGAAAACACCAAGAAGACATGTCTCAAAACAAAATGGAACTTTTTGAAAACTTGAGATTGCACAACAAAACAAACAATCCACAAGAAACCTGACTCGAACAAGTAGTCAACACCTACATAAAGCTCTCTGTTACCACAAAACAAAATTCTCGCAATTCAATTACAGTGAAAAAAAAAAAAAAAGGAACGATTAATTGACAAGGGGTGTGAAATCCAAGGAAATTGGTTTACATTGAATCGGTGAATATCGGACTTAAAATGCGAGCGCTGGTCCTGGAGGGAGTCGAATTCGCCCTTGCAGGTGTTGCAGGTCCATCTAGGCGTTGCTAAGACGACGTTTTTGGGGGCATTAGCGTCTTCTTGAGGAAAGTCTAGTGTTTCGGGAGCAGAGCTGTTGGGGTTATCAAGGTGCTCGGAGATCGGAGTTAGAGAGGAGTGAGGGGAGGAGAGAAGATGACAGGAGTCGAAGAAGTCGGGCGGGAGGTCGAAGATGGAACGGTGTCGTTTTTCTTGCTGAGGGTCGGTCCTGTTGGTTTCTCTGGTGATTTTGGTTGTCAAAGAAGGAGGGCCTGTCGCCATGGACGTGGATTTTTGGGTTCCCTGTCACGAATGGCGGCCATTCATTTAGTCGGACGATTGCACTTGAAAAGGCGGCGATTCGACTTCCCAAAACGACGGCGGCTCATGTCGTCTCAATTACTTAGTTATTATTTATAAATTATTCATTATGTTATAGAAAAATTTTAAACATAAACTTCACACTTTGTATACCACTTAAAAATATGTGATTATATTTTTCTATCCTCATATTTCATGAAACATAAGAGTAAACTAATAAAATTATATGTTTTTAAATGGTATGAAGGATATGAGACTTCTTTATAGCACGACTCTATTTTTTATAATTGACTCAATATTCAAATTTAATATTGTCTAGTATTTTCTCATTTGGTTATATAGATGTAGGAAATGAACGTTAAAAATTTAATATATTTTTATTTAAAAACTTTAAAAAATTAAATTATTTATTATATTTTATATAACAAATTTAAAAAAATTATAATAATTAAATTAGATTAGATAGTGTATAAATGCTAAGTCATCCAAACATCTGTGGCATTTTCGGTCACTGCTCGCATGCAAACAAACTGTCTGTGCTAGCTGCTGATAATATACTTTTAAAGCATTTATATTGATCTATGCATATGCATATGCAAAGTTATATTTGTATAATATGAATCTAAATTTATCTACATTGAATTATGCATATTTAAATATTTAACTAGCTATGAATGGTATTAATCTAAATTTTGAGAGTTATTATTCACTCTTCAAATGTTATTTTACTAATTATTTCTCTTTCCTCCCACTCTCTCTTTCACAATCATTTCCCCTTCTTCCTCCTCAACAACACAACAAACATTTATCTACACATTCATTTTATTATTATAATATATGATTTTTTTTTCATTTTATTATATTTTCAATATAATATATAAAAAAAAATTATATTTTTTATTATTACTTTTGTATTATTAATGTCAAATATATATAGTAGATACTAATTGCAAAATATATATATAAAAAAAAAAACTGATTTTAGAAAAAATTTAATAATAATAATAATAATATATTTTATTATTATTTTGTCTCGAATATGCCTAAGTCAATATGAAAACTTTGCTTGAATGGCAAAATGAATATACAAAAGAGATAATTTTACATACTAATGCATAGTTCAATACTAAAGCTATAACCGGTCGGTCTGTCATCTTAAACAAAAAAAAAAATAGTCCACCAATAAGTGAGGGAAACGAAAGCGGTCTATTGGAACACAAATGTGACTGCATTGTAGGAGATAGCCTTGCAGCCCCTTCCACTTCCAAAGCCTGTCGCAGACATCATCTGAGTCACCTCCTTTGCGAGCCCCTCACCTCTTTTGCAAGCTTGAAATAAATGTGTTGTTTCCTTCATTTTTCAGGACAATTTATTCTACCTTGATTCTTTGACTATTTCCATTTATGGGTTGATTAACATAAGTTTAGTTGGCATTGTTTGGTGTGCAAATGGGTGGATTACAGAGCCTTTAACCTTTCTATGCAAAAGCCTTTAACCTTTTGATGCTGATTGAAAGTATGGATTTTCTATATCGGGTTCTTAAGTTGTGAAGTCCTCAGAAGTCTATTTGGATTACAGAGCCTTGATCAGTATTAATCAGCTTAACTGGGTGGATGGCCAAGCAGTTTTGGTACCATTTCCACACCTTCAACATTTCCCAGTGGATGAACAAAGATAACTGCTAGACTGAGATAGAGAAATATAAGAGAGAGAGAGAGAGAGAGAGATAGAGAGGAAAGTGGATTATGGATTGCGGAAAGCCTTGCCCTTTTGCGATTCTGATTTTGGCAAAGTGTTATGTATTTAGTAATAATACTATAAAAGATAGAACAATTGGTTGCTTCGAGGGAACCAAAATCCTCCACAAGTTTTGCCAGAATTCAACTTAGTTCTTCATTCATAACAACAAATTAAATATAACTCAGGAAATAATCACCAGCCAACAAACGCTGGATTTTAGCAATAATAATAACAACTTATTGGACCACTACTAACAATAAGGAGATCACGATAATAACAGCAACAAGATCTTTGACAGATTCTTAAGGCTGAATTTCAGCAAGACTTAGCAGAAAATGCACCTGCCACTAACTACAGACTTAAATAATAACATTAAAACATCAACTCAACAGATAAAAGATAATGGACCTCTAGATAAGGCCCTGCAGCCCAAATAAGGCCCTGTAGCCCAGGCCTGCCGCATGACAATGTCTCCCCCTCAGAAGACCTTGTCCACAAGGTCTGGGAAGTTCTCACGCAAGACTCAATAGTCCACCTAGGTTGCTTCTTATAGCCCTAACCCTTTCCACTTCACCAAGAGTTCTGTTGCTGCTCGATTCCCCTTCTTCATCATTCGTCGTTGTATGATTTCGTCCGATTCAGGCTTAAAGGTTCCATCTGATGCTGTAGGTGGCAAGGACTCAAATTGTTGATTTCGAGCCCCTAACTTCTTCTTCAAGCTCGATATGTGGAACACAGGGTGGATTTGTGCCGTAGGAGGAAGCTTCAGCTTATATGCGACAGAGCCCAGTTTTTCCAGCACTTCGAATGGCCCGTAGAACCGCAGAGAAAGCTTCAAGTTGCGCCGTTGAACAACTGACTACTGCTTATATGGTTGGAGCCGCAGGTAAACGTAATCACCCACTTCAAAGCTTCTTTCCGTCCTTTTTAAATAAGCGAATTTCTTCATTCTTGCTTGTGCATCCTGCAGATTGGGATGAAGGATACAGAGAATCTGATCCCTCGACTTCAAGGTATCTTCTACAACCTGATTTTTTGTAGTTCCTGGAGAATAGAGCAATAATTTTGGGGGTGGGTAGCCATAGACTGATTCAAAGGGTGTCAGATTTGTCAATGCATGAACATTTGTATTGTAACACCATTCGGCTAAGGGAAGCCATTTGACCCACTCATTTGGTTTGTCACCTGAAAAACATTGTAAATATTGCTCCATAGCCTTGTTCACGATCTCGGTCTGTCCATCCGTTTGTGAATGGTAAGTTGAGCTAAACTTCAAGTCAGTCCCCTGCAACTTGAATAGTTCCTTCCAGAAATTGCTTGTAAAATTTGGATCCCTGTCTGTTACAATGGAACTAGACATTCCATGCAATTTAAAAATATTTGCAACAAATATTTGGACTATTTTAGAGGCTGTATACGGATGGGAAACTGGGATAAAATGAGCATACTTAGATAACCTATCAACCACCACCATAATTACTGAGTACCCTCCCGAAATAGGCAACCCTTCAACAAAATCAAGAGAAATGTCAGTCCAAATTTTAGTAGGGATCGGTAAGGGTTGAAGGAGTCCTACTGGATGTATGTTTTCTAATTTATTTTTTTGGCAAACATCACATTCTTGTATTAAGTTTTGGATATCACCCTTCATTCCTACCCAATAAAATTCAGAACGAATTATGTTGATAGTTTTATGGTAACCTGCATGACCACCTCCTGGATTGCTATGTAAGGCCTGTAGAATTTGCAATTTCAGTTCAGGTGTGTTGCTAATATAGAGTCTGCCTTTGTAGTAAAGCAACCATTCCAATACTCTATATTTGTTAGGATCTAATTTCCCTTGCTCCATTTTCTGCAACAGCTTCTGCAACTCCAAATCATCCCCATAGGAAGCCTTTAGAGTGTCCCACCAAGTAGTTGTTGGAACCATGAGGGCTGCCAACTCTCCTTCTTTTGAATCCACCTTCCTAGACAGTGCATCAGCCACCCGGTTGTCTTTCCCTTGTTTGTATTCCACTAAGAAATCAAAGCCTAACAACTTGGTGATCCATTTTTGTTGAAGAGGTATTCCAACCTTCTGTTCCAACAAATATTTTAGGCTTTGCTGATCTGTTTGCACCTTGAGTTTCTGCCCCAATAAGTAAGATCTCCATTTCTTTATAGAAAGTACCAAGGCCATCAATTCTTTCTCATAAGTTGACATTTGTAAAACCTTCCCACTAATTGCCTGGCTCATAAAAGCAATTGGCCTTCCCTGTTGCAGTAAAACAGCTCCAACACCATACCCACAAGCATCACATTGAATGGTAAAAGGATGAGTAAAATCTGGTAGTGCTAAGACCGGAGGGTTAGTAACAGCTTCTTTGAGCTTTTCAAATGCTTTCTTGGTTGTTTCAGTCCAATGAAAGGAATTCTTTTTTAAGAGAGAGGTTAAGGGTGCTGCAATTAAGCCATATCCTTTGATAAATTTTCTATAGTAACCTGTAAGTCCTAAGAACCCTTTAAGAGACTTTAAACTGGTGGGAAAAGGCCAGCTAAGCATAGCATCAATTTTAGCAGGGTTAGCCGTAACTCCTTGTTGGGAAATTAAGTGGCCAAGGTAGCTAACTTCAGAACACCCAAAACTACATTTAGATTTTTTTGTAAACAATTGATGTTGTTTCAGAATGTTTATAACAGTTTGTAGATGAACCAAATGTTCTGAAAAGGTTTTGCTATAGATAAGTATGTCATAAAAAAAGACTAAAATGAATTTACGTAGATGAGACTTGAAAATGTCATTCATTAGGCCTTGAAAAGAAGCGGGTGCATTGATTAGCCCGAATGACATTACTAAAAACTCGTAATGACATTCGTGAGTTCTAAAGACAGTTTTTTGGATATCATTAGGATCAACTCGGATTTGATGGTAGTCGGATCTAAGGTCTAATTTGCTGAAAATGGTAGCACCATATAGCTCATCTACAATTGGAATGGAAAATTTCATTTTGATGGTTTCTTTGTTGAGAGATCTATAATCAACACAAAGCCTCCAACTGCCATCTTGCTTTCTTACCAATAGGACGAGGGAGGAAAATGGGCTTTGATTGGGTCGGATTATACCATTATTCAACATTTCATTGACCAGCTTTTCTATTTATGTTTTCTGGAAGTACGGGTACCTATATGGACCTACACAGACTGATTTTGTGTCTTTATGGAGTAAGATATGGTGGTCATGTGTTCTAGGTGGAGGTAAACCTTTGGGTTCTTCAAAAAGTGTTTGGTACTGATCAATAAGTTCACTCAAAGCTGGGTCAAGTTCAGTAGAGAAAAGAATATTTTCAGTTGGTTCTGTAAGCTGTATAACTAAGCCATTTTGGTCATTTTTTAATGCCTTACCAAAATTTTCACCCTTTGTCAATGATAAACCAGTAGGTGACATGCCTTGAAGTGTTCTACTTGTGCCCATGTAGGAAAATTTCATTTGAAGTCTCGAGAAATCCCATAGAATTGGCCCTAAAGACCTCAACCAGTGGACTCCCAAAACAATATCACATCCTCTCAATGTAAGCAAATAAAATTCGGTAGGATAGAAATTACCCTGCATGTGGAGTTTCACCTCAGTACACTTCCCTTCACTGCGTAAAGCTGCTCCATTGGCTACCTTTACTGTCAACCCTGGGGTGGAATGTATCTTGAGCCGAGTCTTCTCGGCAATAGAGGAATCCATAAAATTATGGGTGCTACCCCGTATCAATAAGGACCACCACTACACACTTTTGCACCTTGCCCACTAACCTCATGGTTCTTGGATTAGGAGAGCCCGAGAGAGCATGGATTGAAATGCTTGGTTCTACCTTTACAATTTCTGGTTCACTCCGCGAACTGCAGTCTCCCTTCTCCTTGCCATCCCTTGCTATTTTGGGCTCCTCGTCATCACTAGAATCCTCGCACTTCATAATGAACAACTTAGCTGCCTTGCATTTGTGCCCCGGTCCCCATTTCTCGTCACAATTGTAGCAAATACCCCTCTTTCGCCTTTCCTTCATTTGAGTAGGAGATAAGCGCTGCACTGGAACTATAGCCTTCTTCTCGAGAGGAGGAGAACTAAAGGTCAACCTTGGGGGTGGAGCACCCCCCTCGACAGTTTTCCTTAAGGCCAAAACATTTTCTTCCTGCATCTTAGCCAAGCCAAAAGCAATATTCAAAATTTGTGGGTTCAACATACGTACCATGAATCTGATATCTTCTCTAAGTCCACTAAGGAAACAGCTGAGTTTATATGGTTCAGCTAATCCCCTTAACTGGTTAGATAAGACTTCAAATTCTGTTTTATAATCTTCCACGGTAGTAGTTTGCTTTAATTTTGTAAGGGCCTCCATTGGATCTTCATAAGCTGTAGGATCAAACCGTGTCTGCAGCCCTCTTACAAAAGCTTCCTAACTCGTGATTCCACCCCAAGCTTCCAAATCTTGGAACCAAATTAAGGCCTTACCTTCCATGTGGAAGGAAGCCAATAATACTCGATGTTGTGGGTTAGTTTGGTGATAAGAAAAAAACTAATTTGCTCTATATATCCACCCTTACGGGTCCTCACCATGAAATTTAGGGAAATCCAAACGGATGGAACGTGTTTGAATTGTCCCATGCTCTTTAAATAATGGATTGACCATTCTTTGCCCATCTGTGTTAGACTCAGGTCTCCTCCCACTGTTGCGTACCAAGGCTTCAACATTACCAGCCACTACCTGAAGCTGCTGAGCCAATCCATCCACCAGCTACTGTAACGACGCTTGGTTTTGTTGCTGGATCTCCTGTGCTTGTTTCACTCCAGCAAGAGATTCAGCAAGTTGTGAATAACGTGTACCAACTCCACCTTCAGCCATGTGGATCGCCTGTCTCTAGATACCACTGTTATGTATTTAGTAATAATACTAGAAAAGATAGAACAATTGGTTGCTTCGAGGGAACCAAAATCCTCCACAAGTTTTGCCAGAATTCAACTTAGTTCTTCATTCATAACAACAGATTAAATACAACTCAGGAAATAACCACCAGCCAACAAACGCTGGATTTTAGCAATAATACTAACAACTTACTGGACCACTACTAACAATAAGGAGATCACGATAATAACAGCAACAAGATCTTTGACAGATTCTTAAGACTGAATTTCAGCAAGACTTGGCAGAAAATGCACCTACCACTAACTACAGACTTAAATAACAAAATTAAAACATAAACTCAGCAGATAAAAGATAATGGGCCTCTAGATAAGACCCTGCAGCCCAGATAGGGCCCTATAGCCCCTGCCTGCCACATGACACAAAGAACTTGAATATTCAGATGAATCCATCTCTGATCTAATCTTTTATCCAGTGTGAGGGACATTCAGATGTATTAGAGGCTGGTTTGGTGGTTGACGAAACTGGGCGACGAATCTGATTGTGAGGGGTGTTTGACTGGGTTAAGGCATTTGTTGAGTTTCCGAGGAAACGTTTTTTTTTTTTTTTTTTTTTTTTAAATTTCAAGAAATGTTGATTATCTGGTGTGATACTCTTATGTGAATTGCGTGGAATCATTGATGTGGCGAACTATTATTGAAGGATAAAAGTAAGAGATGGTGTGGTGTATAGTATTACTCTTTTAGAAGATTTATACATTTGAGCTTGTACTTATCATTACTTTATTAAATTAGACTTCTATCTTAACATAGTCGTGACTATTGAATTGAATATACTAATAATTAAAGAATAATGCTGGGACTTCCACTTCAATTGCACATTTTTTTTTTACAAGAGTGACGAAATATGTATTTATAATTTTTATTTATATTTTTATTTGGGAGACTCATTTTATTAATTTTATTTTAAATTCAAATTTTATAATTTTTAGTGTTTCAATAACTAATACATATACATGGTGAAGTAATTTTTTTTTAAATACAAATAACATTTTTTCTCTTATGCCTTCAGTATCCTTTAACAGTTTGGAATCGAGCTTACACTTCCAAATTCCAATACAAAGCTCAGAGTTAGGATGGGTCTCGAAGAATTTTTCGAATTCGAGGAAAATCTTGGTCCAGCCCATCTCTGTAATCTTGTCTTGTACTCTCCACCCCCAAAAACCAAAAACAGTACACAATTGTCTATGAAAACGAACAAGAATATCGATGTGAGGACACAGGCACTTCGTGGCCTCTGACAAGGCCCACCTGTCACTGATCACGCACACGTGGGGCCTACCAATCCACTCTGACTGGGGCCCACGAAACGGAAAAGCCCGACGATGTGTCCTCCTCCGCCTCAACCTCTTGCCAGACAACAAGCACCCTGACAAGGCGCGTGGACCCTTAATGCAAGGCAAGGCCTAGTTGATGAATGATGATTCAAACACCCGCTCCGCTCCACCCACTCAGTGGTGCGTGTATCTCACGCCCGTTCATCAGGCTGAGCATTAGCGTTCTCCCGTAAATTTACGTTCTTTTTTCTTTTTTATTTTTTGCCTGAAGAGAGCTGCAGAGAAAAGATAAACGAGGCTGACATTGTCAGAGTTTCTGCCACACTGACACCCACTTTAATCTCACGTTCTCTCTCCCACAGTCTCAGACCGGTCTCAGAGAGGACTGAGGGGAGGGGGGATTGTGTTTTGGGTGGGTTTTTTAGCTTTAAGGTTAATTGAATTGAATTTCCGCTTTTAAAAATGAGCACGTCAATGTCTGTCAAAGTGTCAAGACTCGCTGTCGCGTTCTCAGTTCTTTCAGGTTTTGCTTTTTGGCTCTTGAATTTACCTTTTATGTCGTCGTCTCAACCTTTCTCTCCCCAACTGCGCAATTTGGATTTGCTTTCTTCTTGAAGCCCATGTGAAAATGGAAGCTCTACCGTCTCAAAGAGTACTCTCTTCCCATTCTGGTTCTCTCTCTATCCCTCCCTCCATCTGTATTTCTTTCTGTGCGTCTATTTTTGTTTTTGTTTCTTCCATTTGTTATTTCTAGATAATTTGAACGAGGTACAATTGCTCTGTTTATATATATGCGGTGAAGGGAAAGGAGGAGGAGGTGGTGCTGCACCCCAGAGGATGATTGACGAGGAGGAATCGACGATGGAAGTTGAACAGGAGAGCAGGGGTCGGGGGTTGAAGGAAGCACAACCAACGTGGATCAAGCTAGGCCTGGGGATTGGTTCTAACTCCGCTGCTGCAAAAAACCCCGTGACTGAACACGGAAAGCCTGTTGCTGTGGTGTTGACGCCAGCTCAGTTGCATGAGCTTCAAGGACAGACCCTAATCTACAAGCACTTAGAG
>QEOT01004938.1:29999-77880 GCA_003123785.1 Pterocarya stenoptera
ATTTTAGTCCTCAGGGGTTTGACTATAAGACCATGATGGATCCTGAGCCAGGAAGGTGTAGAAGAACTGATGGGAAGAAATGGAGGTGTAGTAAGCATGTGGTGCTGGATCAGAAGTACTGTGAGCGGCATATGCACAGAGGCCGTCAGCGTTCAAGAAAGCCTGTGGAAGCTTTTGAAATCTCATCTCCTTCAGATTCAATGCCATCTGACAAATTTGGGGAGCTAAATCCGAACCGTGCCAATTCAGCCACTGTGGGACTTCAGCTCATGACCCCTTCCAGCCATAGTTTTTCCTCCACCACCACCACCAGTAGCAATATTAGAAGCAATAAATATGTCAGTTCTGATACTATCGCCACCAGAACCTCCATACCTGCCATTGCAGCAACCATGACCGCCATACCCGCCACTGCAGCCACAAGGGCCACCACTCTACCCACCTTCACTGCCAATTCCATCAAAAAAATCGACCATGTTTCTGAAAGAAAAGATGTAGGTGGCAACCCTCTCATTTACAGTCTCACCATGAAAAGCAATGGCAACAGGGTTGTATCACCAGGATTGGGCTTCTCACCAAAGAGTGTTCTTCAAGGTAACGTCTGTGAAATCTGAGCCCTTTTGTCCTCATCATGAATTTTATTTTATTTCCCCCATAAAGAGGTGTTTTCGTGACACTATTTGGTGGCATAAAATCTAACTCATCAGCTGCCCTAAGCAATATAGGGCTAAGTTAAGATCAAATCAATTTTGATGAAATAGTTAGTTCATAAGTAGAGTATATGTCCAATGTTATTGGAACTTTGTCGCTTGATTTGAATAAATGTTGTTTGCTTTTGAAGTTAAACTAGGTTTAGATGCTGTTCTTTTTCATAGAAAGTAAAGTAAAGTATTGAAGCAGGATGTGATGAAATTCATTGCTTTTAGCCTGTTATGACAATTTTGTTTATTCAATCCCGTCACGCCCCATTGAGATTTTTAGGCTGATCACAGTTTTAGTACGGAGAAATGAGTGACATTTGCTTGTTTATTGTTATTTTCAGATCAAGGTTGCAACAGTTCATGCTTTGGAATCAGAAATGGCATAGAGCTTGAACCAGGGAGGTGCAGAAGAACAGATGGGAAGAAGTGGCGGTGCAGCAGGCACATTGTTCCTGATCGAAAGTATTGTGTACAGCACATGCACAGAGGTGCGAAAAAGCGTGTGGCGGTGACCCAAAAAATATCTGTTCCCCCAGCTTCTTCCAGTGTTGCAATTCATAGAGCTTCGCCATCTCTCTCTACAAATGTACCCAACGAGGCAGGTCTTTCTTCTCTGAACACAGATCTTTCCATCTCAATCCAAGCTAGCTCTCAACTCCTGCAAATTGATGAAAAAAGTACCACCAGCAGTAGCAGTGACACTACCATTACGGACACCAGCATCGCTGCCAATGAATATGGTTACATTTCCTCTTAAGGTGCTGTCCAGAAGACCAACCATGTAATCTTTGAAGTTCTTTTGTACCATTCCAGCGGTTGATACACCAGTTCTGAGGCGTTGTTGAACTATTTGGTTAAATGGATGCGCTGCTTATACTTTTTGCGTTTTCGGCCTCACCCACAAAACTCTTGATTCGGTTGTACCGATACACTCCTAAAAAAATGGGAAAATATAGGGATTTTCTTCGAGAAAATGGCATAGCCCGGACTTGATATAATAGTAACCCATCAGAGAAATACTTACCTCTAATACTTCCGTCAGATCCAAAGAGAAATTTGGGTAGAAACCACTGTTACAAACATCACGAGAACAGTGTTGATAAAATTTCTGACTCATATTGTGATTTGAGGTGTACTAAAATTAGTTGCAATTATAATCCAACTGTACAACAACCAAAGATGTTTGCTAACCTGTAGAAGTTGCAACCGTTACAATGATCAATGTACTCTGGCATGATTAACTCGTGATTTACATTTGAAATGATAATTAAATGGTTCCAACAACACATGCAGGAAGTTGATTCAAACATCCAATTATCTAAACAATAGTTTTTACCTACACTGAACTAGAAAGAGAACATACTCATATAAAAATGGTATCATACACGAGACTCAAGCTTTGTTTTGTAAATCAATGCTTCTGAGTCATTGACCATAGCATAGTGTGAAGGCAAATTGGAGATTACAATGATGAACACTTGAAGTTGCTTAATTTGCCTACAATTATGTCATTCGAAGCAGAATTCGACCATACGAGTTTCTCAAAGCCATGGGGAATCAGATCAAAAGTTTAAACTCTTAGTTACTGCAAATTCCCGTAGGATCTGCTTTCTTGACTATCCAAGGATGCTCCATGATCTTCTGAAGAGAGAGCCTTTTTGAGGAGTCCTTCACCAGAAGCTGCACATATTTTCAGATAACATATTTTTAAAGGCAGTTTGGATAGTGAGTTGATATGAGATGAATTGAGATGAAAGTTGAATAAAATATTGTTAGAATATTATTTTTTAATATTATTATTGTATTGAAAAAGTTGAAATATTTATTATATTTTGTATGAGAATTTGAAAAAATTGTAATGATAAGATAAGATGAGATGAAATATTTTTGGTATCCAAACAGGGAGTAAATCTAATCACTGACAGCATTCCTTCACAGTTTACATCCAGCTATCAACATAAAATAGAAATGGACAAACTTACCCGAAGAATGAGATCCTTGGCTTCTTCAGTAACATGAGGAGTGGAAGGGAAGCTGAGGTCAACCTTCACTATCCTGGTATAACCAAATACAATTATCTACCTACATATAACACGGTTCATGATACAATTTTTATCCATACTAAACAGGGTAAAACAATAACCTCTATACCTTACCTTCTAAAGGTATCGCTTTGACTTTCAGCCTCAAAGGGAGGGACACCATAAAGGAACTCATAACGAAGGATACCCAAAGTCCAGTTATCAACGGCGTAGTCATGAGCTTTGTTCTCCAACATTTCTGGTGCTAAATAATCCAAAGTTCCACACATGGTGTGTCTCTTGCTTCTCGACTGTACAGACCATCCAAAATCTGCAATTTTCAATCGTCCCTACGCATATAACTAAACTATGTTAAAAGTCTACTTTCTGAGTTATAATAATGAATGTCGAAACAGGCTTAGCAAAAATATGTCCAGCCTTTTTTAACTATCCATTCACAAGTTTGTATCACATAATCGTTAAATTAAATTAAGAAGTGCAAAATCTACCTCCGATTTAAGTTTCTCAAAAAAGAAGTCCTCAGAGATTTATCAACAACCGAACGCAAATTTAAGGAGTTTTAGCATACCTCGTGACCAAGCAACAGATTTTCTGGCTTGATGTCCCTATGAATCACATGCTTCTCATGACAATACATCAATGCTTGCGTGAGGCTCAAAATGTACTAAAATTCACAAGGGACATACATCAGGATTTCTCTCAGACTGCGTAACACACAACAAGTTTGTTTACTAAATTCCACGAGGGAAAACAATAAGTAGAAGACGAAAAACACATTATAAATAAAGACAGAGTCACAGAAACATAAAAGAATACTAGTTTCTGCACTCATGCGCAGAAATCATACTTCATATAGTTGAAGTAAACCACAGTAACACCAGATTACAATTCCTTTTTCTTGCAGACGGTAGAAGATGTTGATAAGATTTCGAGTGGGAGAGAGAGAGAGAGAGATGTTTACGGTGGCAGCTTGGTTCTCACAAAGATGGCCGCTTTTCCTAAGCTTCCCATAAAGCTCGCCACCATGAGCATATTCGAGTATCAAGAAAATGCGTTCAGCATCGTGGAACCACCCATAGAGTCGCAATATATTCGGGTGCCGAAGGCTGGTTTGAATCTCCATCTCTCTCCTTAGCTGGTGTTGAATTCTGTACTTTTCGATTTGCTCCTTGAATATCACCTTCAAAGCCACTATGTACTTGCTCTTTAACATTAAAAAGAAAACAAATCAAACCAAATCCTAGAAGACAACCAGAAATCATAAAATTGAAAATAAAAGCCGAAAACCTCGGCTTCTCTTAGCGAGAGATAAACTCGGCAGAATTTTCCTTTCCCGAGGGGTTTTCCGATCTCGAAATCTTGCAAGGACCATTGTTTATTTGGATTTGCTTCTCCCGCTTGGATGTTGTGAGGATTCATTGGGTTTCAGGAGTGAGATCCAAATGCGAGTGAGAATTGGAAACTTTGGGTGCGAGAGATTTGAGAGGGAACGTTTTGGATTTGAAAGCTTCTTCCAGAAAAGAACATACTCCCACACGAGTTTGGATTGTGGCCCAAATGCAACGTGCTGGGCCATTTTGGATTTTGAAAGCGTCTTCCAAAATAGAACAGGCTTTCACACGAATTTGGATCTTGGCCCAACTCAACGTGCTGGGCCACATTCTTCCTAAAGCCCAAATTTTTTATTTGTCCCGTCTGGCTTAAAAACATATCTATTTTTTTTTAGTAATTAAAAAAAAAAAAAACGTATCTATGTTCCACTAAGGACTGTTTGGATAGTGAGATAAGATGAAATAATTTTAGATAAATTGAATAAAATATTATTAGAATATTATTTTTTAATATTATTATTGTTTTGAGATTTAAAAATTTTGAATTGTTTATTATATTTTGTGTGAAAATGTGAAAAAGTGGTAATGATGAGATGAGATGATTTATGTATCCAAAAGAGCCCTAATTATCTTCCAAAATGGATATAAAGACTAGTCCATACATACAAGAAGAAATGTGACATCCAATCGAGACGTTCCCAATGTATCAAAATTATTTCAGAGATGGTTTAAATCTCCAAAAAAATTTTATGTGTAATTATTTTTGCGTATTTATTGTATATTCTACTAATGTGATTGGCTGCGTTATTTTTTTTTAATATAAAATAACTTCTTTGGCCAAACGTATCAGTGAAATGCATAAAAAATATACAAAAGTAACTATATATATATATATATAATAACTCTTAAATCAAATTGCGTGTGTTTGTGGCTTGCCTTTTATACTGCTAGCGAATTTTCGTTGTGTAGTGGTGGGCCGTCACATATGGGCCATGATCTGCCTTAACTTTAAGCCCGTTGGGCTTAACTGGAATATATTTCCACAATTTATTAATTTATTATTATTGTTTTTGTGGAAGAGATTTCAAATGAAATGGATGTAGCATAGTGATGATGACTACTCTTTGCGAGCATCTTCATTGGTTTGGTTAAATGAGAAAGTTAACTAAAATTTATATAATTGATGTAAAAAACATTCCACATTGGATTGGACAAATCTAAAATAATTTAAACTTTTACTATAGTGGTTGGCCAAAGATGAAGAACTACAATTGATTCACCAAATATTAAAATACTAATTTCTCACTTCAAGCAGATATTAAAATATTAGTTTCTCACTCCAAGCAAAAATACTATTTGGTTTGTAATTAAGAAATTTAGATAAAAATTTAGATGAGATTGATCAAATATTTTTTGTTATTAGCATTAAATACCTTTTGAAAATGTGATTTTTTTAATATTAATTTAATTAGAATATAATTATTATTAACATTTAATTAGTAGAGTTACAAAATATAATAAAAATAAATTAAATAAAAAAATTATTAAATTAATAATATTTTATTATTATATAGAAAGTGAATGGCTAAACTAATGTGGAGATTAAATTTAAATGGAATAGGCAAATGTAAAAAAACGTGATATTGATTAAATTTTGAATATGGATTTAACCAATGAGGATGCTCTTGCATGCTTTCTCTAGTAAAGACAAGATTTTTAATTTGAATCATATCATATACCCTTTATATCATTTGTAATGGTCTTGACGTTATATATTAATTATTTAATGTAGTTTCGCGCGCACCGTGTTCGACCAAATGTCCGAACGCCATATTGTCCTATAAAAACTCCAAAATCAAGGTGCCAAAAAATAAAACCATTATTCAAACCTATTACCTACAGAAGTCCAGCTCTATCCATAGCTGTTATCCCTCCCTCGCGCGCATTTTCATGGTTGTTCATTCCGCGGCTTGATTGTCCTCACGAAACATGGGATTAAATGAACAACAATGCTACAGGTACACGGCCTGGGGTACCGTTTGCGTACACGGCTGACGTGGATTAATCCTTGCGGCCGATATTATTAAAAAGAAAACAAAAACAAAAACTCAGTTTCAGACTCTCATTCTCAGCACCAGAATCCTATTTTCCATCCATCCACACCGTCGGGTCAAAGCCCATAGTGACGTCGAAGCCTCATCTACGCCGCTGGTTGATTTCAGTGTTAGAGACAGTGCCGTCGTGGGTACACCCACAACCAAATTCGTCATCATGAGATCACCATTACATGACTGAAAATCAACTGGGTTTACAGAATTTTACCAGGTATGGTTCAAGAGAGTCGAATCCAAGATTAACAAAGTCTATCTCCGGTGAGAGCGGACAAGCAAAGAATGGATGGCTTGCTCTTGCTTTGCGACATTCGAATCTGCACACTCACTTATTGCTTTTTTCAAGAATGGTTTGTTGTTTAGTAATTCCACTTAAATTCCAAAAAAAAAAAGATAGCTCACCTCCGAAACGAATAGCATACATAATATGTGAGATGGGTCTCGTATATCCCTCATTTATTCGTATGAACAGATTGGTAGGTGGCTAGGGGTATAATAGAACCTTTCCTGAGCCAGTGAAGGAAGTGTTTTCGGAGTGAGGGAAGGACTATCTTGTACTATCTTGTCTTTGTGTGCGATACGAGACTTTTCCCTTCAAAGTATCATGAAAGTCAGAACCCAAAATGAATAACATTCCCACAAACCCAGAAAAAAAGAAGAAGAAAGAAAGAAACGATTTTGAGACAAAACACAGATGAGGATGCATGGCAGAACACATATACCATCTTTGCCAGGTACAGACAAGGAAGTGATGGTGCAGCCCAGGTTGGTAATGAGGACACTCATTGTTTCATTATTGAGTTCGAAGAGCTCTGGCTTCAAGTTTGGATGTGACATTGGAATTTCTTTGAGACTTCAAAGGACTCAGCTAGAGAGAGTTGTGATTTGGGGAGAATGAAATGGATATTCGAGCGGAGTGGAGGCCAAACAATGAAAGCGCACCGTTTTAATAATTCTACGTGGAATCACGGGTATGCGGGAGGTACCCCTCCCGGGTACAATTAGCATTTTTCTTAAACGAATGCGTATGTTGCCTTTTTACAACTCCAAACTGATCTTACAAACAGCTCACTAAAGTACCAGGGACATCCAGTTCCTTTTACTTGCATCCATCTAACTACCACTTGTAAATCGCCTCCACCTCCACGGACCACCGTCCGGACATGATTGCTGCACATAATGGGTCCTCAACGCGTGGTCCCCGTCTCCTCAGTCCCATCACCATGATGGACGGTGATTTGAAAACTTATCCATGGTTAACTGGGCGGCACTAATTCTTATTAGTCGTGTGGTCTCTATCTCATATTGTTTATTGCTGTGAATTATTCATTCTGCAGATAAGCAGCCGTCATTAACATCTCATCTGCAAATGCTTGATAGATATCTGTTGCAAAGAGTGGCTATGGGATGGATTGGTGGTCAATTTCCAATTAATGGTTCTCTTTCATATTGCACGAACTCGCAAATTATCTTGAAGAGATAGGATCTTATTTATCGGATGAGGATGACCATCCTTCAAGATTGAAGAAGTAAGATCTTATATATCTATAAGATGCTTGAGTATTAAACGCTTCAGAGAGGGTATCAACATCAAGAAATGAATATTTCATGAAGTTGGATTTTCCACAAAATTCCCGATTCTACCTATGGCCACAAATCGACTGACGTGCACATTCACAGTGCTTGCTGGTTACAATCTTTCTTCATTCGTCCCATATTATACGTACAAGAACAACGCTATAGCAGCCGCTCTTCATGGAAAGCAGAAAATTTACTTTGGTCCCACGTTGGAATCATTCCTAAGTAGAGAGGAAAAACCGCTTCAGAGAGGTTACGTATAAACATCTACAACTAGGAAGCTGAGTTTTCCATCAAACTTGTACTGCCAATAGAACGTTTTGTGGCAACAATTGGACTTTACGTGCACCATAATAGTGCTAGCTAGACAATCTATCTTCATTCATTCCATAAACAAGAACAAGAACAACATTATGGCCACTGCTTTTCATCAAAACCAGAAGATTTACTTGGAATCATTCTAAAGTAGAGAGAATAAATCACCATGTTAACAGTCATATAGGATAAGAGATATTTTCATCATCTCCACTGGCATCCACTCCTTTAAACAAATCAATCACTGTTTTCAGTACACTAATTAAATATGACAGTTCATATGTCCCCAAACAAGTATAAGATGGAGAGGGCAAGATAACTCTGTGTGGGAATTACAATATGCAGAAAGCTTGGTTTTACGAGGAGTATGGTCCCAAAGAAGTCCTCAAGCTGGGAGACTTGCGTATTCCTACTCCCCTGCATAACCAACTACTAGTCCAAGTTCGAGCTGCTGCTTTGAATCCTATTGATTTCAAAAGACGGCAGCGACCCATCTTTCCTTCAGACTTCCCTGTGAGTAGGAATCAAAGTGTTAGACAAATCTGTATTTGTACATAGCCCTTATTCTCTTAGCTATTCATGTTCTGGTTTTTCCAAGTTTTTGGTTTGGATGTTTTACACTGACTTCACAAACGTATATATTATATTGATAACTTTGAGATAGGGAAACTGTCGAAAAGCTGGTAGAAAAGACAAAGATAAACAACAATAGATATTTTATTCAAAACCGATCTTCCATGTAATAGTCATTAAGATATAAGTGTTGGTGCAGGTGGTGCCTGGCTGTGACATGGCTGGCGTAGTGATAGGAAAAGGTGGAGGCGTTACGAAATTTGATGTGGGTGATGAGGTTTATGGCAACATCCAAGATTTCAATGCAGGAGAAAAACTGAAGCAGCTTGGAACTCTGGCAGAGTTCATAGTCGTGGAAGAGAGCTTGATTGCAACAAAACCAAATAATCTTTCATTTGAGGAAGCTGCAAGCTTGCCTTTAGCAGTTCAGACTGCAATAGAAGGATTCAAAACTGCAGGTTTTAAGGAGGGGCAAACCGTTTTTATAGTTGGTGGAGCAGGGGGTGTTGGAACTTTGGTCGTTCAACTAGCCAAGCACTTATATGGTGCTTCTCATGTTGTTGCTACAACTAGTACCCCAAAGGTGGAATTCGTCGAAAAATTGGGTGCTGATAGAGTTGTTGACTACAGAAAGACTAGATATGATGACATTGATGAAAAATATGATTTTCTCTATGATACAATTGGTAAGTTTCTCTATGGTATATATTTTCCTTGGAATTTCCAACCTAGAGTAGTGCTTGGTGGTAAATCTCTCGTTTATATCAGCACCTTGATATGCTGAATGGATTTGAGAATTTGTTGTTCTAATGGTAGTGCTCTGCTTGTTTGTTGGAAAGATGGTAGAATTAACTTAAAAGCAAGCTTATCCGTAAGATAGTCACTATTCAATTGGTTTTGGTTTTCATCTCTCTTAAAACCTTTGATCTTCAGGCGATTGCAAGAATTCTTTTGTGGTAGCCAAGGATGATGCCCCAATTGTTGACATAACCTGGCCTCCATCTCATCCAAGAGCTATATATTCAAGCTTAACAGTGTGCGGTGATGACTTGGAGAAGCTTAGGCCATATTTGGAGAGCGGAAAGCTTAAGGCTGTGATCGATCCAACTGGCCCATATACTTTTGGAGATGTAATTAAAGCTTTTGGGCATCTAGAAACAGGGAGAGCAAGAGGAAAAGTTGTCATCTCTCCCTTGACCCTTCCCTTCACATCATCTTCCTTCTTCTGTTCCATCCGCCGGCAAGAACAACGTAACATCTGAAATGGTTCCTCAGAAATTGTCTGTTTGCTGAGTTCTTGGTGCAGAACTACATATATGCCAAGTGATATCTCTGAATTCTATTTTACATTGGACTCCTTATGTTTTCAATTTGCAAATTATCAATTAGTTCCTTTCGTCTATAAACTTTTTATTATCAAGAGATCTAACTATAAATTTCTCAAGTGGGGTTGACGCGACATAAATGGCCAATCAAAGCATGACATGTGGCCATTTTAACATATCAGCATTATCTGTTGACCCAATGCTTGGGGTCATAATGGGGCTACGTAACTCGAAATAGGTTCTGCATAGGGCTCTAAATGAACCAATATGTTCGATAGCCCGCTTAGTATTTGCTCGGTTAAATTTGAATCGAACTTGACTAGTGAAAAAAAAAAAACTTGCACGTGAAAGCAGATACACACTCGATTAGTAAATGACACATATCTGATAAAACTCAACTCAACTTGGCTAACGCTCGTTAAGGCCCGCTCATTTATGCCCAAGTTGACTCATTAGCTCAATTCGATTAAAGCTCATTCATATATTGATAAATATATACCTACACCTATGTAGATATACATATTTATATGTATTAACTAATAATATAAGCATAACACTTTTATAATTAAATATCTAATATGTAACATAATTACTTATGTCTATATATAGATATACTTCATAATTATATTTTATAATTGTATAACAATTAGTCGATAAGATTTAATAATTTCATATACTAGTATGTGGGAATCATATATGAAATAGATATATACTATATTATTATGTGTATGTATTAATAATTTCTGTAGGTATATAATATATTGTTATTGTAGATAAATATCAACTAGTTAGATATTAATTATTTATAAATTTTTAATATTTTTAAATATCAACTACTTGTTAGTTGTACCAATTTGATATTATATTTTTTTATTTATCTAATTTATTAATTATTAAATCTTATTAAAAAATAAATAAATAAATAGTTCGAGCTGAGCTTGAGCTCGAGTTGAGAAGTTAGCTTATCGAATCAAACTTGAACAAATAATAAATAAAAATCTGGAGCTTAAGCTCGAGTATTTTGAGTCGAGCCGAGCTTGGCAAGCCAAAGACCAGCTCGGCTCGGCTCGATTACAGCCCTAGTTCTGCACGAATAATCAGATTGGTTACAAACCGCTTCTCTCTTTCTAGAAAGAGAAACTACCGTTCTTTATAAAAGTTCCTCATCCTTTACTATCTGTATTTCCACATAAGAGAAGAGCTCATCTTCTTCTCCGTTTATTTTACAGTACTTGCCTGTTCATAAATTTTTCTCCTAGTGTTTTTAATGATTCATTGCCATCGGCTCGATTTTGGCCAAATCTATCGCACTATGGCGACTGACTGCCTGCACACACTCCACTACGCAACTCCCCAGTTGTCGTTCTATAGGGACAAAGCGAAACCGAGAGGAAAATCTCGACTGGTGATTCTCACTCGCGGTTTATTTCGTGCGTGGCTACCACGCATCGTCGTGCCAAAATGCATCCAATAGCTACACACACCGTACCAGCAGTTTCGCCACCTCAAGATCTTTTAAATCTAACACACCCCATCTCACAATCATCGGCGCGTGGTCTCAACACACTGTCACAGGCAAGCGTGAAGAAACTCGATCAACTATAGTCCAAGCCATTCGATGTCGGTCTTCCTATTCTGTTTCCGTTTTCCCTAACCGAAGATCTTGAGGTAGGGAATACAAGTCTCTTCAGAAAATATCTCAAATTCTCAAGACAACAAGCTGCAGTGCACCATCAAGATCCACCTCCTCCAACGTTGGCATCATAGTTCGCACAGCTGTGTGAACTGTAAAACCATTTAAGACAACACCATCTTTGTAGGGTATGGGTGGGTATAAAGTTTTTGGTCCCAAAATATGATTATTTTTTTTTTCACTTTTGTACTATGGTTGTTGTTCGAGAGAAGGTTCTCGCTGGGATTATAACCACAGTTCATGTGGCTTCAAAGTTCCAACTGATAGATATCTTTACTAAGGCTCTGTCAGCTCTTACTTTTCACTTTTTATTATCCAAGATGGGTGTTCTAAATATTTATGCCCGGGAGTCTCAAAGAAAACGCATTAGAGAAGTGAAGTCCACCATACTCCCCTGTAGCCAAGATGTAGCAAAGCAGGCAGCCCAAGTCCTTAATGAAGGAAAGATTCCCCACAGCTCAGCTGCCTCGGTTGAAGAAGTTAGTTAGGATTGTTTTCATTCTTTTGGATAGGATAGTACGATACCAAAATTGGTTTTATTTTTATGATTCTTTTATTCTTTCTAGTAACTTCCAGTATATTCTCAACTTGCATATATTACCAGTCATGTACCTACATTCAAGGTAATAAGAATAGAGCAAATGCTCATCTCCATCCTCTGTATTTTCTTCCTGTTTTTTTATCAGTATCTGGCGTCCTCCTAATGCGATTCCGAACATGCACCGAAAATGCTCACCGCCATCAGTACTTCCCCAGCTTGAGAAAAAACAAAAGAATACCTAAAACTAATCCTCTAACCACCCTCTCAGTCTCTGATTCGCAACAAAAGCAGATGCCAGAAGTTTTGGTTTGGCTCTTTATATGGGGCCAATGGCCGTTACTTTAAACTCAACTACCTAGGCATTTAAGCTTTTTCCAGCAAGGGTTACAGGATATTCCTCAATTTAATATTTCAATTTGAGTCTTGGATTACAGCTGAATGTAGTACTTGTGCCTTCGCTTTGCATGGACAATGGATGCCGCCCTTGTTAAAGAAATCCTACCAGCAAATGGCTGGAATCATGGCGGAGAGACCAAAAACCTATTTTCTCAAAGTGAAAAACATTTCTGAACTCTTATAATACAAGAGACAATGATCCATCAAGCCTTCTTTTTCCACCCATCTTACAGAATTTGGGAGAGAGCGAGCCCTCTTGTCCTCAATAATACACATAAACAGGTAGATGAGATTCCCTCTTGCAAAAATAAAAGCTACCTTTAGTATTTTCAAAAATCGTCCGAAATTGACTAAAATGCTGTTGAAGTAGTTGCAGGAGGAAGTTGAATCCCTGGCCTTGAAGCCCATCCCTTGCGATTCCTATATTTCTCAATAGCCTGCAACCGAATCCTCTCTTGAGAAGCACCTTGGACATTCTTGAATGCCTTCACAATAATAGCAGTAATATAAAAAGAATTAAAATTTCTTGTCCACGGAAGATCATCAATCTGTAATGAAACACTAAAAATTAATGACGATACCTTAGGAAGCCCAACCAACTTAGGTGGAGCTTCAACTACTTCTCCAAATTTGATCTCCTCATGTCCAGGAAAGTCTCGATCCACTCCAGTCTTTGCCTTTTTATGTTTATTTTTCTTCACTTCCAAGTACCTGTGTAAATTTTAGACCTAATCACATATCTGCTGAGTAACCAGAGCACACCCGAGCTTTGTGCAAAAGGTAATAAAACCATGGGATGCCCCATCTGTTTGCTTTTGCAACAATCACACCACATTACTCACTACAAAAATATCATTGGAATTACATGGATTTTTTATATTCCCGAAATAAGTTCTTCAAAACCTAAAAACATTTCCAATGATTATTTATTTTCTTATTACGTTGGCAACGAAAGTATGTCCAAGTTAAATACAAATTACCAACACAAGTATTTGTCAAAACAGGATCAGGAAAGTCTACAACAAGAATACCGAACTTGACCCACACATGCTAAAAAACAATTATAGTAGAATCCTATATCATTGGCTGGAGACATGGGGTAGGCAGTTTTGTACAGACACCAGTATTTAAACTCAGATTCCGTACGCTTGTGAAGCTCCAGCTTGTTTGAGTCCCACAATGTTTGGGTGAATTATGATAAAGTAGCATGAGTAACTTCTTCTCTTTTTTTTTATAAGAAAGTAGCATGAGTAACTAGGCCCACATTGGTTCTTTACCAGATGGAATTGGTATTTACAATGCTGCTAGCACTTTCCTTGTCTCGTTACAATATCACACACCCAAAAAACAAACTTCACAAAACTGAAAACTTGAAAACTGCTTTGGAGTACGCAAACATGCACGCCCAAATAGCAAACAAGGAATTCAATGATAGAAACTGTACAGTTTTTGCTGATCACTGAACTCCAAATTAGATGTCAATTGCACAATTATTACCAAGCATAAGCACTGGGAATCCAAGAACAAATGCATACCATGACTATCACTATTTTGCTTATTTTCAGTAGGGTGGGAAAATCGTGTTTGCGGATTGTGTTCGCGTCGTGTCAAGTCATGAACATTCAACTATATAGGTCAACCCAAACCCAACCCGTTAAGTTAAACGTGCCAAACTTTCAAACCCTAACCCAACTCATTTCTCATTTAGATAACGGGTTGTGCTGTGTCACCCGTTTTGACCCGTTTATCAAATAAATTAGAAATATGTTAACACGACACGATTTATTTGAACCATTTTTTTTCATGTAAATGAGTTGAACTAAAATGCATAACTCATTTGACCTGATTAACATAATTTCACATTGTTAGAGGACATGGTTGTAATTAGTTTAGTTTAGGAATGTATAATGGTCTTGTGCATGTGTATGTATAGTCGGTTACTTGTAAATGTAAAACACAATTTTGATTCTCTCTCAATATATTCGACTACATGGTATCAGAGCGAACTGTAGTCAGTGGTGGTTGTGTGACGCAGCTAGTGGTGGTTGTGGGTGTACGACGGAGTTAGTGGTGGTTGTGCGACGGAGGTGTGGTATCGCCGTTGTCTGTGGTGGTTAGTTGCCGTTGTTTGTGGTGGCGCCCGGAGCTATTTCTAGCTTCTCTGGTGATCTCAGGCGTCGTCTCCGGTAGTGGGCACCAGAATCGAGACCGCCGGCGTTTTCTGTGCACACCGGTGGGTCTCCCGTCGTCATACGCTGCTGGAATCACTGTGTATCGCCGGCGAGCTCAACGTCTCGGAGTGCTTGGTTACAGGTATCGACTATCCTATCCTGGAATACGTATGCCCCTAATCTGGAGTGAGTTCTTAGCTCTATCCGGAATAAGATTTGTTTTGGTAACAGGTATAAGGTAAACTTATTCCTGTTTAGGATAAGTTATCCTCATTTAAGGATAACTTATTCCAGTTTAGGATTAGGGTTTGAAGCCGGTACCGGCGATACCCGAAACAAGTCTGATACAGGCCGGTACAACCCGGTTCAGACCCGATACATGCCGGTTCAACCCGACACATAGCGGTTCAGACCCGATACAGGCCGATTCTGAACCGATACTTGCTTGTTTCGGCCGATACAGACTTGTTTTGACCAATACAGATCCGAATGGACATCTTAGAATTGAAGCTTTTTCAGATGCTGATTGGGCTGGATCTCCTTCAGATAGAAGATCAACTACTGGATATTGTACCTTTGTAGGAGTTAACTTGGTTTCATGGAAGAGTAAGAAACAAACAGTAGTAGCTCGGTCTAGTGCAGAAGCCGAATATAGAGCAATGGCTCACACGACTAGCGAGATGACATGGTTGCAACATTTTCTTCAAGAGATTGAGTTTCCAGCTCCTGTCCCTCTTCAGTTACTTTGTGATAACCAAGCTGCAGTACATATTGCGTCTAATCCTGTATTCCATGAGAGGACTAAACACATTGAGATTGATTGTCACTTCATTCGAGATAAGATACTAAGTGGTGACATTTCTACACCCTTTGTGAAGTCTGCTGATCAACTTGCAGATATGTTTACCAAACCACTGTGTTGTAGTCGGTTAAAGCTTATTTGTTCCAAGCTAGGTTTATATGATATATATGCCCCAGCTTGAGGGGGAGTGTTAGAGGACATGGTTGTAATTAGTTTAGTTTAGGAATGTATAATGGTCTTGTGTATGTGTATGTATAGTCGGTTACTTGTAAATGTAAAACACAATTTTGATTCTCTCTCAATATATTCGACTACACACATAAAAGTTAAAATCTTTATTTATTAATAACCACAATATCTTCTTCTTTTTTTATCGGTAAACAAATTTTATTGATCAAAAGAGAGACAAAAGAACCCCAGTATACGGGACATATACAAGAGCAAGTTTATGTCTAGTTTAGAGATACAAGGAAATCACGAAAAGACCTACCATGAAAATCAATTACAATCGACCAATTGAGTAAGGTATTGAAAAATAAAATTCTAAGTTCTTCCATTGATCTCTCTTGATCTTCAAAGCATCTTGCATTCCGCTCCCTCCAAATGCACCACCATAGACAAATAGGTAACATCTTCCATATGGAGGCTATTTGAGAGTTGCCCCTAATACCTCTCCAAGAGGCTAAAAAATCACATACTCTTTCCGGCATCACCCACACTAACCCCACACGTGCTAAGACTTCGGTCCACAAGGCCCTGGCAACCTCACAATGTAGTAATAGATGGTTAGCAGACTCACCTCTCTTCTTACACATGTAACACCAATTCATAACTATAATGCCATGTTTCATGAGGTTATTTATAGTAAGAATCTTCCCCAAAGAAGCTGTCCATACAAAAAAAGCGACCTTTAGAGGTGCTTTTGTCTTCCAGATACTCTTCCATGGGAAAGGGACAGAATTGTGCATGTTCAAAGAATGATAAAAAGAGCGGGCCGTAAAAACTCCCTTCTTAGAGGGACGCCAATATATCTTGTCTTCACCTTCCCCCGACACACGAGTGGAGTACACAAGGTCAAAAAACCAATGGACGGTAGATAATGTCATCCCACATGCAAACAACCCCACAAACTCCTAATGATACGAAGAGAAATAATTGCCAATTTAGTTTCTTGTAGGCAAACTATGTCCACTTTCCAACTTCGGAGAAGAGATCTAATATGTAGTCGTTTATTCACATCATTGATCCCTCTCACATTCCACGACAGTATTTTAGGTTTCATTGACAACAGTAACATCCCTCCCTTTTGTTCTATCTCTCCCCGAAGTGCCCTCCTTATTATCGTAAAGGAGCATTACAATCGTCTCAATTCTCTCTCCTTTCTCACGTCTGACTTCATAACTGTAGATTGATTAGCTTCCATGGCTACTAGGAGAGCCATGAATTGGTCTTCATAACCTTCACAGGAAATTCCCACCCAGTCATGAAGCTCCTCGACTTTTTTTAATACCCAATGTGATGCTCGAGGTGCAATCTGAGGTGGAATCATTTGTAAGGGTGATGGGGTACCCAACTCCTCCTCCTCACTGCCCTCAGAATCCATAAAAAGACTTAATATACTAGTACCTGTCTCCTTCCCCACCACTGAATCCTCATAATCCACTTCCTCCACTCCTGGCACCACAATCACCACATTTGACCCCCTCATAGCTTCCTCTACAACAATCGGAGCTATCTGTGTCTGGTTAGAAGGCAGTGGCTCGACAACAGTAACTAGGGCAGCGTCATGTACGTGAACTGCTCACAGCCCTAAAACTAGGCCCAACTGTCACCGCTGGCCTTGGCGGCGTTGTCTGTGCTTCGACGACCTCCGTCATGATGATCTGTGCAAATATTAGGCCATCGTGAACAATAGAAATGTCAGAAATCCCTCCTCCATCCTCAGATATAGCAACATCTGGCGACGGGATATCCAACGAAGCCTTTGCTACCTTCAGCGAGGTCAACTGAAGCATTGCCGGCGACGGTGGCTCATACCCACGCGAGGACGAGCCCCATACCCACGTGACGACGAGCCCCCATCGGCTTATGATCTCTTCCTCCAGAACTGTCTTTGTGCTTTGGGCTTGGGGCCGTTGCCCACTTTCTTCCCAAAAGCCTGCCCCTGCTCAATAGGCCCGTCCTTCGAATCCCATAAGCCCACCTGACTGCCCGAGCCCATAATCTCACCCTCAACACACCGTATTAACTCGATTACACTATTAGTTAACTCCCCCAACAAAAACTTCATTTCGTTCAACTCCTTCAAAATTGTTTCTTCTTTAAGCCTGACCGCCCTTCTGCCATTTCCATCTCCACTCTAAGCTGCTACCAAAAAGGGAGGTGATCCCTTTTGCAAGTTTGTTGTCGCATTGTGCTGCGCGGCTCGAGGAACCTCCAGAGCCTCCTTGTACGACCTCAACGGCAAGGATACCGCCCAAGCTTTCGGTGGGTTTCGCCCCTGACCACCTACTCTGCCCTTGTCCTTCAACACTGCAATCATCTTCCTCCACCCCATACCATCCTTAACTTCAGGTATGAGTAAGAAACTTCGGTGACCTCCCCCACCGTACACTGTCAAAGCCATGTATGCACCACGAGTGTTTGAGCATCGCTGGGCAGTGAGTCCTCTGTCTCCTTCTTGTCGAGCCGAGTAGTACCCATTGCTCCCAGGCTTCAGACAAGCCTCCAACGAGTTAACCACCCAACGGATAGTCTCTAAACCCAGCCATAGACAGCTTATACCTTTCCAACCTTTCTCGGTAATGCATACCTTACCCCCGTCTCTTCTCACCTCAAAAACCTTACACTCAATAACTAAACAACTAAAAGAACTCGTATCCATGCTTCAAAACCAGATAACCCCTTGTAAACAACCCACAACCACAATTGACAACGTGAAAAAATCTCTAGTGTACGGAGAGATTTTTCAATCACCAGCAGCAGGCCTCAATCTCACCACAATATCTTAAAAAATATATATTAATATTTTTCAAATTTTAACATATAATAACACCAATATTACAAACTATATAATAACAAATATGAGCATGAGTCTAAAATTACAATTTCAATAATAAAAACATAAGCATACTGAAAAATATCAACGTTACAATTTAACAATAATAAAATTTTAATTTTGAAATAAATTCTAAACTGGTAAAAACGGGTTGATGTTGTGTTAAGTAGGTTGGCCCGTCTTGACCCGAATCCGTTAACATCAAACACAAACTTGCTAATTTCGTGTTGTGTTCATGTTGAGTTCACGGGTCGTGTCACATGTTGCCACCCCTAATTTTTAGTATATGGTTTTACATGTTCAAGTCAAATAATAAAATCATTCAGGATTGATGAAGATAATATGAAACATGTCAATACCAATTATAGCCATGGGGTTTTTTACATGCCAACGACAAGTTGCTTAAAAACATGAAATAGAGTGAAACGCTTACTTTTTCTTGCGCTCCCGTCGTTTCACACGAGCATCTGAGTTCTCTAAGGTTGTTTCAAATCTAAGGTCATTAACCTTGTTCCTCTTTCTTTTTTTCTTTCTCTTCTCATTTGTGGTGTCATCACTACTGTTTGGATGTTGAGGTGTCCTCATATGCTCATCATCACCTCCATCTATGATCCCACTTGAGTCTGATACACCCTTTGCACGGGTTTTCTAAAAAAATACATGTCATATAAGATCTCATACACAAGTTAAAACTTATCATTAGACTGAAGGAGAAGGAATCGATTAATTTTGCAAAAATTGCTGTAATGCGATAAAAATGCATATGACAATACCCTAGTCCCCCCCCCCCCCCATGTAAGATTTCAAACGTGAATAAGATCCAAACAGTTGTTAGCTTATCATACAAGCCACTCCTAGTTTCAGCATCCAATAAAAATTGAAAACAACTGAAAGTCCAAAGTAGGTTTTTTAAGCCACGATCAACTGGTACTTTTCTGTTAAGTTTCCAGCTATAAAATTCGTATCAATAAAAGTTCTTGCTTACCTATTAAAAAAGAGTTTCCAGCCATAAAAGTAGTCAGTCATCGAAAACTCACTTCTCATAGTGAGTTGCAAAATTCTAGTCAAAGCACTATAGCTATTTCTCAAGGCTCGGAAGAGTGCCTAAATAGAATGAGGGAAGTTAAGGCTCGGTGGTTAGCCAACATCAAAGACAAGTATGATGGGTAACTTCTTCTTTTTTTTTTATTGGCACCAGGTGTTCGGAAACGGAGTCCCAACTAATCCCAGGAGCGAACAGGCCCAAGGCAAAGAGTTTCCCGCAATTGCACTTCGGGTAATTCAAAGGAAAAATCCCTCAGTCTAATGGCCCTTAGAGATTGTTTACATGTAGGAGAATTTGAACCTTAGACCTGGGAGAGCATATCCCCAAGCCCAAGGCCTTTACCACTTGAGCCAACCCCCACGAGTTAAGTATCATGGGTAACTAGATCTAACATAATAACTAGTAAGTTTGCATTCTATAAGTAATGATAAAATTACACCATATAAATGCCATAAAAAACATGAAATCATGATTAACCAACAAAACAGAGAACCTACTGTCACCAAAATCAATGCAAAAAAAATCCAACGAATGCTTAAGGAAGCGCTGGTTAGTTTCATCCTGAAAAATCCGATCATCATTTGAGAAATAACCGGATTTTCAAACTTGTCGACATGTTTTCGTGAAACTCTCAAAACTCATGAATAGCCAGCCACATTTGTGTCGGGAACAGAAACAAGCGCATTCAAATATCAACCAACTGGCGGCAGCAAAATCAACAATCCAGAAAACATAAATCATAGATAATTCCAACACTGCTAGTCTGCTATCTTTCTAAATAACGAATTATTATTAGGCAGAGAAGGGATCGTAATGACGAAATAAGAATAGAAGAAGAAACATACTTTATTAGCATTAGCATCACCATCCTTTGCAGCAGACCCTGAAACAAACACAAAACCATTTGAGATACAACAACCTTGTCATAAGCATGCGCATATACGATACATATACAGAGAGAGAGAGGGGGGGGGAGAGAGAGAGAGAGAGAGAGAGAACCTTGGGGTTTAGGGTCGTGAGAGGAAGTGAAGGAGATGAGTTTACGGAGCTTGGAGGGGAGAGCGTCGACTTGGGAAGGATTTGGCGGGGGAGGGAGGCGGCTGTAGCCTCCGTGCGCTGCTCTGTAGTTTTTCTCTCTTCTTCTCCTTCCTTTCCCTCCCATCCTCAGCACAACTCCCCCGTCTCCACTCCTGCCGACTGCAACCAAAACCCTACGGTGTTGTGGATTTAATGTTTACCGTAGGATTAATCTGACGGTTTGATAATTTTATCTGAATTCAGACTGTGTATATATTTATTATTTAGGCATAGTTATTAGTTTGGACCGTGAAATAAGATAGAGAAATGATACTTACTTATAATGAAGAAAAATTTTAGACATAAATCCTATACTTTTGCACAAAACTTAAAAATATTTAATTTCATAAAATATAAATATGAGGATAAAAAAATAAAATCATATGTTTTTTAAGTAGTATGCAGAGTGTAGAGCTTCTGTATAGCACGACTTTATATTATGAATAGTAGTAAAATAGTTTAAGTTATAATTATTTATAAAATTTTAAAAAATGAAAGAGAAAGAATTAAATAAAAATATTATAAAATAAAAAATATTATTATAATATTACTTTTTATTTTTATTTTTTAATTTGAAAAAATTGAATTATTTTTTATTTTTTATTTGAAAGTTTGAAAAAACTATAATGATTAGGTAATAATATGATGAAAAATTTAGAGATTTAAAATTAAAAAATATTCATATTTATAGTGTTTTGATATTAAGATAAGATAAAAGGTTCTTGTTATTCAAATTAGGCCAAAGTTATTGCTCAGGTATTGTAATTCTTGTTTTTTTTACTTAATGTTTAAAAAAGTGATTATTAATAAAATTATAATTACTTTTCAATGATTAAAGATATTAAAAAAATTTTAAAAATAAAATTTCAAATACAATATGGACACGCCTAACTGTACATATTGGCCGACCCTAGCATTGTCCATATATTAATGGACATGGGCTTATTTCTAGTTAAGTCTCACTTCTAAGCTGTCCGATCGACATTACAAGTATAACAGCCTCCCTTTCATCAACCGCCACGTCATAAATCTCACCAAACACACAATAGTCTCATTCACACAGTATAACTCTCATATGCAAAAAAGCTCGATTTCACCAACACGATAACTGATTTTGCCTACCTTGGTGTTGCTCACCATCTCAGTCCTTCACCCACAGATTTCGAAGGGGCCCAACAAAATCATAACCAAGATCCAGGGGATTTGAGCATAAGCCATAATTTATATATAGTCGTTACATTGCATATTGATGAAATTCCAAAGGGTCGAGGGAATTCACTCTTTGCGGCCCCAAATAATCATTCCTGCAATGGAATCTATGGCTGTGCTGTTGTCGATTCGGTGTAATGGAATCATCCCTTTAATTTTCTCGATCTTCGTTTTTCTTTCTTTCTTTTTGCATGTGACTGAGTAAGTATTTATTTTTGTGGGTGTGTTAATTGTTGTTTTAGACCATCACAAAATTGCGGCTAATAAGCTACCAGAAACACCTACCGGTGAGAACGTAAGTAAAGTTCTAGCCATGGAGAGTAGTGGGGCAACCATTGCTTTTGATTATTTCAAGGAAAAGCTTATTCATGGGCTCAAGCTTCTTAACCAAACGGTGGAGGTAGTAAAGGGTGGGCATTAGCCTTTGTGTCGCTAGAGGGAATGAAGCCACGTGAAGGGGTAGTCGCACGAGAGGGATGCGAAGCTGAGAGTGGGGGCTGAGACTCTAAGAGTGCGAAGGGATAGACGAAAATGCTGAGAGCCTTTATGTAAATTTGAGAATCTGATGTTGTGCATGCAGATGATAGTTGTGGTGGGAAGCTACATATCACTTAACTATTGGCAGGCTGTTAATTGGATAATGTTAGACAAACCGGTTCTAAGGTTTTCTCTTTCTAGTTTTTTCTTGAATGCGGGTGCAAGTCTAATTACTTTATTTTTCGATGAAAAAATCTACACAATCTCTTACTATTCACACAACCTCCACACACCATATTTTTTTAATTTTTATTTTTTTTTCTTTTACCAACTATTTAATATATAAATAATGAACAGAATAATTGAATTAGTTTTAAAAGAATAAACTCAAAAAATAATTTAAAAAATGTATTAAAAATTTAAAAAATTTAAAAAAATATGATGCGTAGAGGTTGAAGAAGTGTAGCATTACTCTTTTTCGATAGGGGTCCACTTGAGGAAAGAAAAATGATCATGCTACAGCTACCAAGAGTGAGTATCAAATGTGTAAGGTCTCATTTGGTTATGTAAAGTTCAAACGAGATATTTTGTTAAAAATTTAATAAAATATTATTATAATATTATTTTTATTTTAAGATTTGGAAAAATTAAATTGTTTATTATATTTTATATAGAATTTTAAAAAATTATAATGATTATATGAGATTAAATAATTTGATTTTATGTTACCAAACTAGCCCTAAATTTTTACGTTTTGTTTTTTTTAAACATTTATTAAACTCCTTAAACATTTTTATAAAAATCACAAATTCATTAAACAAAACTTGTTTAACCGCTAAGTAAAAAGAAATCGTTAGCTTTTGTCGGTGAGAATTCTACATTATTTTCCAAATAAAAATCCCTCCAACCACACCTTTCTATGCATGTATTGTCAATTAAAAAAATTGAAAAAGTCAAAATAAATAGAAATATTCTTCAAAAGACAAATAAGATGTCTTCCAATGCATTGAAATAAAAAATTAAAATTAAATTACAAGCTTGTTGGGTGAAAGAATATTATTTTCGAAAAAATTTATCTAAATAAGTTTATTTATTAACACACTTTAGATATTGTTAATTTGAAAACTTTATGACTTAATTAACGTAAAAAATGTTCATACATGCATTAACTCTCTATATTAAGGGGATGTTTGGAAACATATCTCCTCATATCTCATCTCATCTCATTCCATTTCATTTCTTTTTCAAATATAATTCAAATACAAATATTTTCAAACTAATCATTATAACTTTTTTAAATTTTCAAACAAAAAATAATTAAAATTTTTCAAATCTTAAAATAAAAATAATATCAAAAAATAATATTCTAATTTTATAATATTTTGTATTTAATTTTCTCTCTCTGATTTTCCAAAACTCAATAAATACTTAATTCAAATCATCTTACTACTATTCACAAATCATCTTACTACTATTCATAAAATTCTCATCTCAACTCATTTTTCAAACATCACTAATTAAAATAAGTCATACAAAATATTATGCGAGCTCTAATGAAAATTATTTAAATTCCATGTCATGACCAAGGAAAAAAAATAATGCATTCTTAGGATATTTTTTAGTTCTTTTCCCCTTTTTAACAATATCTGAACAAAATGTCTACAACGCGTGTAACAGAAAAGTTCTGGTGAGATTCACATGGTACTGATAGGTTTGGGGATAAAGACAAGATGAGATTTTTCATTTTCATCTCATCTCATCATTACATTTTTTTAAATTTTCATACAAATATAATAAATAATTTAATTTTTTCAAATCCCAATATAACTTTTTCAAATTTTAATTCAACTTTTTCAAATCTCAAAACTAAAAATAATATTTTAAACTTTAAAACAAAACACAAAAATCTCATCTCACCCCCAAACCTATCCTTAAGACTCCAAAATAATCTGGAAGGTTCACTAGGTGATAGTAGAAGGCTATAGAAAAGTCTAGACTCTAGAGTGTGGCGGAAGGCTTCGAAAGGCTCTGAAGTATTATGGTGTTATAAAAAGAGTTATAGAGAGGGGAGTCTCTAAAATAGTGTAAAGATGCTTTAAATATTCTAGGGGTTCTAGAATATTATAGAGGTGGTGGACTTCTTCGGAAGGTTCTAGAGAATCCATATGAGCCATTAGATCAGATTGATCTCCACCGTCCATTGGGAGGTTGGTTGGCTATAAAATGGAAATGAGTAAAGGCATAAAATTTAACCAAAAAATGGAACCCAACCGGCCCCAACCGGTGGAATTGGTCCACTTTTGGACCGGTCTAGTTCTCTTAGTTTGAAAATTGGCCAGTATCGGTTTTATATTTTAAAAGACCGACCAGTTTGCTATTTTATATATTTTAAATTAATTTTTTAATATTATATATCATATTTTTAATATTATATATAATTTGTATATATAATATATAATAATATAAATTATACTTATATATAAGATAATGTTATTATAATTTATAACATAAAATTTTAATTGAAAATATGAAAATTTATTTGATCATATGCTTTAAATATAAATCTATATTAATGACATTTTATGGCCTAACAAATTTGCATTTTATTAAAACCGAAAAATTGGATCGAACCGGTAAAATAAAAAATACCGTTATAGGAGGTTAATCGGTGCGTAATCGATTTTCAAAAATGCAAAACCTATGTCTACTAGTTCGATCCTAAATTTTGTCCAAAATCAGACTAGACTAGTTACACCCCTAATGATAACAGATTACATCCCATAAAAATGTCAAACTTGATAGTTGATCTATGATCATCAAGGGACCCTACCCAGTCCGCATTGCATAAGCCAGTAAGAGTTGAGATATGGCTTTTAACAAAGTGAAGGCCAAGATTTAGAGTTCCCTTTAAATATCGAAAGATCCTTTTAATGACAACTAGTTGAGGTTCACAAGGAGTTTGCATAAATTGACAAACAAGGTGTACTGCAAAAGTAATATCTGGTTGGCTTAACGTCAAATCTTGGACAGAGCCAACCATTTGGCGATACAAAGTTGGATCATAAGAGGGGCACCTTCACTTGCAGTGGGTTGGATGCCAGAGGCGATGAGACTTGAAGACCAAGAAAATAATGCAAAGCTCCAAGATTCTTCATGTGAAAAACTTTGGACATATGGGATAGAAAATTAGTAATAGATAAGCTAAAAGAACCAGCAATTATAATGTTGTTGACATAAATTAAGAGAAGAATAATATCAGATCCTTGACGATGAAATAAGAAAGAGGCATCATACGGATTTCATTGGAAACCCATCTACTAAATATAAAAGAGCTAAATTTCATGTACAATGCTCACAGAACCTGTTTGAGACCATAAAGATCTTTGTAAAGAAGGCAAACATAGTCTGGGTAAATTGGATCCTCAAAGCCAGGTAGTTGAGCAAGAAAAACTTTTTTCCTGCAAATCACAATGTAAAAAGGGATTACTCACATCAAGTTATCTCAATGGCCAATCTTGGGAGTGGGCCAATATCAAGATTAAATGAATTGTGCCAGGCTTGACAACGAGACTGAGGGTCTCATCATAATCAAGTCCAAGAAGCAGTGTGAAGCCACTAGCGACAATACGGGATTTATATCTTTCAATTAGGAGTGTAATCTGTCCGGTTTGAGATAAATTTTGGAATTGAACCAGTATATACCGATTTTACATTTTCAATAACTGATACCGCACTAGTTACCCTCCTAAACCGATACTTTCGGTTTTACTGGTTCGGTCCGATTTTTCGATTTTAGTATTAGTATCATTAATGTATTTATGAAAAGTAATATGTTGAGAATTTATTAGGCCATAAAATGTAATTAATATATATGTTTTATATTTAAAACATATGATCAAATAAATGTTCATGTTTAAAATTTAAATTTTATGCTATAAATAATAATATAACATTATTTCATATATAATTATATATAATATTAAAACTTAATTATATATACAAACCGATTTGGTGCCGAAAAACCTAAAATAAAAACCGGATTGGTTTTGACTGGATTTTAAAATGGAGGAACCGGTCCAAAATCGGACCGAACCAACTGTTCTGAGCCGGTTCTCCAATTTATTTTTACAGTTCTACTTTCAATGGAACCATTGACTTGAGTCTTAATTTTAAAGACCCATTTACTATTGACTAAATTAACGTATTGGGCTTTGGGAACTAAAGACCATGTAGGTTTCAATGCAGTGCATCAATCTCAATTTGCATGGCTTGCTTCCATGTTGGATCTTTGAGAGCTGGTTTATAGTGTATGGGCTCCAAAGGCTGGGCGGCTAAATTAACTACATAACAAGTGGGAATAGGATGACGGGTTGATAAAAATACCTTGGGCCTGTGGGTACCATCCTGATTTTGGATGGATTTGGGAAGAGTGCAAATTGGGCTTGATGCTTGGATGGCTTGTGGTGAAGAAGGAATAGAAACCAAGTTGGGCTCAACTGGAACCACTGCAGGCTGGGAAAGAGAGGGGCCAGATCCGTGTGAGAAGGACTAGTGGGATATTAAGGGCTAAAGGATCTGCTAATGTGTTGAACTGAGGCATTTTCAAGACTAGTGGGTAGAGCCCGAACTAAGGCTTTGGGAAGGACCTGAAAATGTTCTTTTTGAGTAGAAAATGGAAATATGGTTTCATAAAAAAAAAAAACATGTTGTGAGATATATACATGACCAGAAAGTGTATTCAGATAGCAATATCCCTTGTGATGTGGTGAGTAGCCAAGGAAAACACATTGAATTGATTTGAGATCAAGCTTGGAACGGCCAAAAGAGGTCAAGTATGGATAACATGCACAACCAAAGACTCTAAAAGTGTCATAAGAAGGTGGAGTTTTAAACACTAACTCATATGATGATTTGCCATCAGGAATGGGAGTAGGTAATCGATTGAAAAGGAAAACAAAAGTAGTGAATGCGGCAATCCAAAATTTAGATGGAAGCGACGAGTGATCCATTAAGGTTAACCTGATTTCAATAATTTGATAGTGTCATCTTTCAGCTATACCATTTTGTTCGGAAGTGCCAGGACAAGACAAATGATGGATGATGCCATTAAAAGAAAAATAACTCTTCAATGTGTTATTAACAAATTCTCCACCCCCGCCACTTTGAACAATTCTTGCATGAGTTTGAAAGTGAGTTTTACGGGCCATTGGAAAATGCCATATGTAGTGAGAATATTCATCAATAATGACTAAATAAAATCTAAGCCATCCTAATAGGGTATATGTGCAAGCCCCAAACATCCATATGAAGAGTATGAAGAAAATGTCTAGCATGAGCAGTACGAGTTGTAAAAGATAATTTCTTAGATTTTCCAATGGTGCAACTTTCATAAAAAAGAACACTTTTATTTGAAGTAGGCAAGCATGAAAGTAACAGTCTAAGAATCTTTGAATTGGGATGGTCCAGTTGTGCATGCCATATGGTGTTGGAAACTCTAGTATCTTAAAAAACAACAGGAGAAAAGGAACTGATGGTGGAACATAATGGGAACAAGCCATCCTCGACCAAGCCTTTAAGCATCATCTTATTCATCCTCAGGTCCTTGTTAAAAAAAAACCCCAATGATGAAAGAGGAAGCAACAATTATGATAAGTTGTAAATTTAGACACTGAAAGCACTTTCTTTTTTATTTTGGGAACAATAAGGGCATTCTTAAAGTAAGAGAAGTATGCGGAAGTTGAAAATGTGCAACGATAGAGATAGGAAGTCAGAACCGTTACCAACCATTACAGAGTCTGTGCTATTGTTCGGAAATATACCTTGAGCATCAATGGGAGTGGGATCCACATGATGGTTAGCTTCGGTATTAGGAAACTAGGCATCATGGTTATTGAGAAGTCCCATATGGCCTAGGAACAAACTCGTATGGGCTTTATAAGGAATTATCTCACTCCTCCTATTAGGCCTTTTATGAGGAGAAATGAGTATTTCTACATGGTATCAGAGTAGGCTAACCTATGACCAATGATGGGCTCCTGTGACCTACCCACGATGATGGTATCTGAAATACCGTCCCACGCGTGAAGGGGCGTATTGAGAAGTCCCACATGGCCTAGAAACAAACTCATCATGAGTTTTATAAGGAATTACTTCACTCCTCTTATTAAGCCTTTTATGGTGGTGTCTCCAGTTTGAGCAGCAAGGAAGGCCTGATATTGCTTTACCTTTTCATTCGTTACACAACATGCATCGGCTTTGTGGTTGGGTCGACCACATCGGAAACAAGTGATGCGTCCACTACGCACAGTAGGTTTGCCACCACCACAAGAGGAATTGGATGAGGTATGACTAGCATTCAAACAGCCTCGAGATCGACCAACACCACCACGGGAGAGTCTATTTTTTTGCTAAGAATGTATGGGACGGCCATGACCATATTGACCTTCCCTCTGACGGTTAGTGGAAGAAGCTTTACGATTAGAATAAATGGTAACAATGGAAGAAGAGTCTCGACCAATGGAGATGCAAAGCTCAAAGTCACGTAACTTGCTAGTGACTGCCTCGAGAGAAGGGAAGTTATCTTGAGTATTAATGGCAGCAACAATGGGGTCGAACTCAGAGCCCAAGCCTCTAAGTAAGCAGATGATGAAGTCGTCGTCATGCATGGGTTTTCCGGCACCACGGAGAGCTAGAGCCAAGGACTTAACTTTATAGAGGTAATCTCTATAGAAGAAGAACCTTTGGTGAGTGATTGCGCTCACCTTTCATCCATTGGACCTGATCCCTTGTATGTCGGTCATACAAGGTTTTCAGCACTTTCCAAGCTTCATGGGAGGTCTCATTGTTGGTCACCTGTGAAAGAGGTGCATCTGTAAGTGAGCTGTTGATCCATCCGATGATCAGTTGGTCAACACGTAACCATTGCGCTACAACGAGGTTGACAGTGAAAACACAATTATCACCGAGGATGGTCTGTGATGGGCAAGGATGTTTATTTGTGACATAACTGAGGAGCCCATGACCATGTAAAACTGGAACAACTTGTGCTTTCCATATGAGATAATTGGTGAAGGCTAGCTTAATAAAAATATTGGGTAAATTGGTTTTGGAACAAGAGAGATTCATAGATGCAAGATCTGCCACGAGGGGGACCGAGGAGGTATAAGATGAAGACATGGATACTACCTCGTTTGGGTCTCTAATACCATGCAAGGGAATATCCCTGCTTCATGCATGTCTTGATAGTTTACTTATATAGCATTTTACAGAAGAGAAAAACAGTAGGCCTACTGTTGTACGTGAAATAAAGAAGGAAAATATACAACTGTTACAGATGGTCACGCAAAGAACATAAGTGCAGAATAATGTATTGCTGAACTAACGGAGGGATCACAGCAGCCATTTATGAGAAGAGAAAATAGCAGTAAATTATGGGAATCATATCTCTTCAAAAACGACATCTAGGTTGTGGGTGGTTTGAATGTCTTTCTATTTTGTCTATGTAGCATATAGTTCTAATTTATCTATATAGCATATTCAACTATGGGGTGAAGACAACCACAGACAGATTTGAGACTTATAAGCTAGATTTACTTATGAAACAACTACAAAAATTGACCTCGAGGTACATTTTTTTCGGTTTGTATGATTTTCATGAACTCCAACAATAATTAAAATTTTAAAATCTTATAAACCAATATTATCAAATTAACTATATGAATGGTACGTATATCCTCTCATCATTAGTTTGCAAATAAATTATCAAGAATTTTTAATTTTAATTATTTATCTTGTGTCTTTGCATGTGCTGATCATAAGGGCAGGTGCGTTTGAATAAACATTTCGCTTACGTTGCATACCTACAGGCAACAATATTCATCCAACGCATCAATGGTACTCGCACTAATATTTAAAAGAAATGCAAAATTTATGCACCTTAAAATTATATATATAAATAATTTTCACACACACATATTATATATATACACACAATGGAATAGTACAACACACTCAAACAATACAAAGCCAAACGCGAGAAGATGTAAAATTATATATGTCAAAAACTTAATTATATATGTCAAGATTATCCACATCCGATTTTCCATTATTTTCCGTATACTATTTACTTATTTATTTATTTTCTTTACATGGGACGCGTTTTAAAAAGTATAAGTTGTTTAAGGTATCGTTTAGTTAAACATATAAAATGAGACGAGATAAAATAAAAATTTTGTAAATAATAGTGAGATTGTTTGTGAATAATAGTGAAATTATTTGAGTTAAGATTTTAATGAAATTTTGAAAAATGAGAAAAAAAAAAGTTGAATGAAAAAATTAGTATGTTAAAATATGGTTAGAATATAATTTTTGTTTTGGAATTTGAAAAAAGTTGAATTATTTTTGTGTTTTGTTTAAAAATTTAGAAAAGTTGTAATAATTAGATAAAAATTTTAAAAATTTAAAATTAAAAAATATTTGTGTTTAAATAGTTTTTAAATATTGAAATGAAATGACATAATTTGAAAGGTTTGTGAAACTTAACTATGCCTAAATTGTGATTCCTGACAATCATTTTTCCCAACATAGATTTAGGTCTCGTTTGTTTTCGGTGATGAGATTAGATGAAATGAGATGAGTTGAGATTAAAGTTAAAAAATTAAATAAAGTATTGTTAAAATATATTTTTTAATATTATATTTGTTTTGGGATTTGAAAAAATTGAATTGTTTATTTTATTTTGTATAAAAATTTAAAAAAATTATAATAATGAGATGGAAAGTTTTCAAAATTTTAAATTTTATACACGAAAATAAACAAGGCCTTATTTTCCAGCAACTAGCTTGCAACTAGATGAAAGTTTGACGAAATTAACATGACACGTGTTGGGAAAAGATAACAAGAAGAATATGTGAAGATAAAAATTGATACTGGAGTTAACATGACACGTATCGTGAAAAATATAATAAATTAAAAGAGTACGCGAAGTTAAAGATTGATACTGAATTTAACATGACGCGCGTCGTATAAAAGACAACAAGAGTAGGTGAAGATAAAGAATGGCAATGAATCTAAGCCAACGAAATATAAACGAAGGATCAACGTGATTAATGCTTTAAATGTAAATGAAAAAAAATGTGGAGAATTACTATATGCTAATAATGCATGTTAATCTAATGGTCCTACAGATTTTGTCTGATGTCAATCACCAGATATTTTTGGCACTCCTAGATTCCTAATTGACGTTACGTTCCCACCATTTCTCTGCTAAAATCAGCTCATTCGCAATTGGGTCTATTTCTAATTTTGAGTGGGACCAAACTTTACTCGTGGAAAAATACAAGGCTTTTAGGATTCATTAACACGTGCTCGTGACTGATGGAACTAACACCGACATCAATTATTGTGGAGGCTGAGTAGTTGGAAGTACTGTTTTTTTTTTAAATTACTTAGCATTATTGCTGTCAATCATGATGGTAATGGTTTCTCAAGACTCAAGAGGTTGGGTTTTTATGCTGAAAAACTTTATAGAGTAAAGTTTAATGGGGATCTCTTCTCTTAATTCAAGAGATCAAATTAATGTTTTTTATTATCAATATGCTAATTAATTACTGCTTGTACCGGTTTTTAATTAATATCGATGTACGTTTATAACTTGATCATGACCTGTAATTACCATATTTAATATATAATATAGTACGTACCTCAACAATGCCAGATATATGAACCTAATCTTGAATCTTTAATTAGACGTTACCATTACAGATATATTAAGTTCTTATTGAGCTTTAGTGTCTCATGAGGTGAGACATATGGCCATAAGTAGAACATGATGATCTATATAATATTTAGGCTATGTTTGTTTATACAATTCTCCTATCTCATCTCATCTCATTCATTAAAACTTTCTCAAATTCTCATATAAAAATATAATAAATAATTTAATTTTTTTAAATTTTAAAATAAAAATAATAGTAAAAAATATTTTATAATAATATTTTATTCAACTACTATTCAAAACATCTTATCTCATCTCATTTGAACTGTCTATCCAAATCCAACCTTATTATTATTCATATAAATATTTTGAACAGCATTTAAATAAATTATATATATCCCACTTTATGTGTTTATTTATTTTCTGCTTGAAAATAACAACTTGAGAGGATAACTTCCACGCAGCCTACCACGTTGAAGGACCATCCTCTTTTTCATTCACACTTAAATAAACAAAGTGCATATAACACACATATACACACTAACTGATATTAATATTTATAACTTGATAATAACCTATGGGAAATTATGCTTTCACCGAGGATGCATCTCGATAAAAGGATTTTTGTTTATTTATTTTCTTATTTATGTAAGGTTAAAGAAGTATTTTCTTTCAATGATTTTGTAATTTTTTTAAATGTTTAATGAGTCTAAAAAAATGTTGAGAAATAAAAAATAAAATAAAAAATACAGGATCTTTTCTGTGAGAATTCTCATTGAGTACTATAGCATATGGTAAAAATTTTTAAAATTCCCTGTTTTTCCCTGCATCTCAGAATTCACCGAGATGCTGCATCTGGTTTTGGGTTGCATAACCGAATTGCGGCACACGGGTGCTCAAGTTTCATCACTATCAGTGTAATGCATGAGTATGTATGAAAATGATAGAAACATGTATAAATTTAATTTTATAAAGATACCATTTTTAAAAATTTTTGAAAAATATCATGTCAACCTCTATAAATTGGACTTCAGTATCAAGATATTAGAAAATGGAAAACACTAGTATGTTTACTCTATTTGACTACTTGGTTAAAATTTTTATTTTTTTATTTTTTATTTAGTGATTAAGAAAGTAATTTTAAATATATTGATTTTTTTTATTTTTTTAAATTTTAAATATATAGAAAAAATATGAAAAAAAAAATTTACTAAACACACCCAACAGTAAAGATGAAGTGGTAGAGTAGCGCTACCTTTAAAAAAAAATACAATAATGCTAGAGCCACCGTTGGTGGCTCCCGCTAGCTCTAGTATATGTTTTTTGTGTGCATTTTTCTAGTTTTTTTTTTTTATATGGATGTTTTTAACAATTTTAAATATTTTAAAAAAATAAAAAAATTCACAGTATCATTAAAAAATACTTGATTAAGGAAGTATTTTTTAATAATTTTTTTTTTTACTTCTTGATTAAAGAAATATTTTTTAATGATATTGTAAATTTTTTTTAATTTTTTTATTTTTTTTAAATATTTAAAATTATTAAAAATATCTATATAAAAAAAATTAAAAAAATTAACATAAAACCACGTACTAGAACGAGCGGTGCTTTAGCACTGCTCAAAAAAATATGTCAAAAGTGCTAAAAAAAATATGTCAAAATGGGTATTTGGGTAGGCTGGAAATGGGAAAAGTATCACATGCACGTGGGTAGCATTCATTTGCAGGCAAGCAATTACTGCGCAAAACACAAGGAACCATGTGGGTGATTACCGTTCAGAGCATCAGCGACTGTAGTGGGATCCGATCGAGCACTGTTTAAAAAATTACTGTTCAGAACTTGTTTTCTTTTCTTTTATAGTGTAGCGGAGACCATTCGCATTCAGTTTGCTGATCATCTTTAATGTCTTGGTGTAACTAGTGGTGGGATTATTTTCTTCGATAAGGTTGATGTATAGGTGGGAGAGGGCGCTTTGGCGTGAGAGAGCTTCAAACAGAAAGACGATTTTTCAGGATCTACCTTCCGTCGATGTCGAGCACAAATGAAAGAGGGAGAGGGAGCTTCGGCTTCGTGCTTTTTTTTGGGCCTTTAGGGCTTCATGCCTCTTGCAGATGGGGAAGGAGTGGGAGACAGAAGGAGGGGAGTAGGGGTGTACATTTAAATCGAAAAACCAGTCCGAACCAGACCGGTTTTGAAACCGGTTCTTATATTTCATAAACCGGCCGAAACCGGTCCGGTTCAGGTTTTGAAATTTTTCTAACTGGACCGGTTGATAAAATATATATAAAAAATAATATTTTATATATAAGTTTTATATATAATTTATAATTATATGTGAAATATATATAATATAATTATATATTATATATGAAATAATTTCATATTATAATTTATAAATTATAACATAAAATGTTAATTTTAAATATAAACATTTGTAATTTGTTTGATCATATGCTATTAATATAATTATATATAAGATAATGCTATTATAAAATAAAAGTTTAATCTTAAAAATGAAAATGTAATTGATCATGTATTATATAGCTATTCTAATATATAATTTATAACTAATACTAATATATACTAATATATAGCTATCTAATAGTCTAATATTATACTAATGTCAAATTTATATTTTTAAAAACTGAAAAATAGGACCGGACCGGACTGGAAACGGATAAAACTGGAAGTACTGGTTTAGGAGGATAACCGGTACGTAATCAGTTTTGAAAAATACAAAACCGATCATATCGGTTCGGCAAGACTTTATCCAAAACCAGACCGGACCGGTTATACTCCTAGAGGGGAGACATTTTGGGATGTATGCGGCTGTTATGAGAATTTTTATGGAATTTCTACGTGTCATTGTTTTATTGGTGGATGTGAAACCCATCCGGCGCTTTTGCCTTTACGATATCCACTATCTTTTCGGTGTGGCAGTTGTAATTATGGAGGCTGACGCAACGTGGGGCTTCCGATTATTTTGTCGGACGGGGCTGTTTGGATTGGTAGGAGAGTTGAGATGGTTTATGAATAATAGAATAAGATATTTTATGAATATTAGTTTTTAATATTATTATTATTTTAAGATTTGAAAAAGTTGATTATTTATTATTTTTTGTGTGGGAATTGGATAATTTTTTTTTTGGAATTTGAAAAAGTAATATTGTTTATTATATTTTGGTGTGAGAATTTGAAAAAATTCTTTTAGGATTTGAAAAAGTAAGATTGTTTTGGTGTGAGAATTTGGGAAGATTATTTTGAGATTTGAAAAAAAAATATTGTTATATTTTATGTGAAAATTTAAAAAAGTTGTAATAATGAAGATGAGTTGAGATGAGTTGACGAAGGTTGTGAATTCAAACAAGGCCGTAACTCCACACATTTCTTAATTCTTACCCAACGGAATTCAGAAACAGGAATGGTTCTCTCCTCAGAAAGCTGCTATAAATAACTGGATCTGAATTGGTGTTTCGCATATTCATGCAGCTTAAAATGAGTTCCTTCCCTCTCATGCATGCAGCTACCCCAATTCTACATACATTTGAGTTAATGGACTACATAGCATTGCTGCTGTTAATTTCCTTTGTGTCCGCATCCATTCATGTGCTGGCCTCTGGTCTTGGGGGCCGGAAGAAGAAGTCTGGCTGTCTCACTCCATTTCCCCCTGGCCCCAAGGCTTTTCCTATTGTTGGCAACATCAGCTGCTTGCAGGAGCTGCGCAGCAAACCCCACCAAACTCTCGCCAAGCTCTCCAAACAATATGGACCCTTAATGACTCTCAAGCTCGGCAGCACAACCACCGTAGTCATTTCCTCTCCAGACACAGCCAAAGAAGCACTGCAAAAACACGACCAAGCCTTCTCCAGCCGAACTATCCCGGACGCGGCCCGAGCATCTGACCATCACAAATTCTCGGTGGCGTGGCTACCCGCATCGACTCGTTGGAGGAGTCTCAGGAAAGTTGCAGCCATGGAAATGTTTGCTCCACAACGGCTGGATGCCACCGAAGCCATTCGACATAAAAAGGTTCAAGAGCTAATTGCCCATATTGGAGCAAGTTGCAACAGTGGTGAGGCGATAGATATTGGTGGAGTTGCCTTCACAACAGTCTTTAATGTCATTTCAAACACGTTATTCTCCATTGACCTGGCCCAGTATAGTTCGAATACATCCCAGGAGTTCCAGGCTCTTATAATGGGTACCATGGAAGAAGGTGGGAGGCCTAATATTGCAGACTATTTCCCAGCACTTCGTTTATTTGATCCGCAAGGTGCACGCCGGAGGATTACAGCTTATATTGTAAAATTGTTTGGGATTTTGGATGGTATTATCAATGAACGCCTGCAATTAAGAGCAACGTCAAATGCTTCTAAGGCTGGCAGCGATGTACTTGACTCNGGGTAGCTCTAATTAAACTTAGCTCTCACATACTTCCTATCAGGATTTATATAGTGCAGGGAGCGACACAAAATCAAGCGCGGTGGAATGGGCAATGGCAGAGTTACTACACAATCCCTCCAAAATGGCAAAAGTCCGAGAAGAGCTTGAAGAAGTCATTGGCAAAGATGGGCTTGTTCAAGAATCCGACATATCAAAATTACCTTATCTACTCGCGACAGTGAAAGAAACCTTTCGGTTGCATCCGCCGGCGCCTTTACTACTCCCCCACAAAGCCGAGGTTGACGTAGAAATGTGTGGCTTTACTGTGCCAAAGAATGCACAAATACTAGTCAACGTGTGGGGAATGGGACGAGATTCGAGCATATGGCCAAACCCAGACCAGTTTTCGCCTGAAAGGTTTTTAGATAAAGACATTGACTATAAAGGCAGGGATTTCGAGCTCATTCCCTTCGGAGCTGGAAGAAGAATATGCCCTGGATTGCCTTTGGCCAATCGGATGGTACCCCTCATGTTGGCCTCTCTTCTTCACCACTTTAATTGGAAGCTTGAAGATGAGATGAAGCCAGAAGATATGGACATGAGGGAGACAACGCTTGGAATTACCTTACGCATTGCCCAGCCCCTTAGGGCTATTCCCATTAAATCACTGTAATTTTCGGTAAATGTTTGTGTTGTTAGCCTAATAACAACGTTCGTATGTGTGAGTTGGGGCCTTTTTTCTCCGTTAGTTTCATTTTCTTTATTTTTTTCGTGTGTTTTTTATATTTGTTTTGGGATGTTTGTTTGGATTCCCCAACCTCTACTCTCCTCTTGTAGTTTCAATTTTAGTTAATGATATGTGTGTGAATAAAGGAACAGAGTATATCTTTATTTTACAAAATAAAAGTGCTATAATTATAAAAAGATTTTATGAACATGAATTCATAACCCGACACAACTTAATGTAATATATCATAAAAGTAACTTTACAATCTAACTAAAATATATCATATATTTTCTTTGTGACTAAAATATTTATCTTTTACAAAAAGAAATGTTTGATTTCTTTATCCAACCCTTTATGGGTAATTTTGAACAATTAGAAATAAAGCCATATACGGGTGAAGATTCAAATAAGATGTTGCCTATAAGGACTCGATCGTTTGGATTTTTTAGAATATTTATAAATAGTTGTGAAATAGTTTGAAATAAAATATTTTATTGAATTTTGAAAAAAGAGATCAAAAAAATTTTAAAAATACATTATAAAATTAAGAAATTGTTTGAATAGAATTTTTTAATATAACTTTTATTTTAAATTTGAAAAAGTTGTATTATTTTTTGTGTTTGTTTGGAAGTTTTAAAAAATTGTAATGGTTATAAAAAATTTAAAAATTAAAAATTAAAAATTTTTATGTTTAAGTGATGTTGGAAAAGAATATATTTGAGAATAAATTACAATCATAAAATTTGGTTGGAAAAGATAAAAGTTAAACCGGCAACTTCCTGCAAATTGGCTTTCCTAGATTTTGATCAGAAATCTCACCTCAAATGTTGACTATTATTTTCAAATTAAACATTTTAGATTTTTTTTTCTAAACTTTATAATTACTTCTGATTTGGGATGTGTGTTGAACTTCAAATCTAAAACATTATTATAGAAATGATAAATCAATCAAAATTAATTCAAAAACCCTCACACAGGACAGAACAAGACAAACTAAACGCAAAAATATATGAAAACTAGATATTATCATTAAGAAAAATGACAGATAAAATACACATGATATTAAGGAAAAATTGAAATCCTAGGGCGGAGGTGCCAAGTGCATACTGTAAATGCGAATAACCATAAGTGGGGATGAAAACTAGAAAGAACTCCGATCACCCATTTATAGGGCTCGGAGCTTTAAAGCAGGGAAGGTGAGACGTGGCCAAACTGTGGCTCCAAGAGAGGTGTTAGAACTTAGCAACACTGTTCGAATGTGTTTAATGGAGGAGGATTGAGGAATATCTTCCCCGGTCCAAGATCGGGGGTACTGTTCTATGTCCTAATTATAATTTTCAAATATAATTTCGAATTGATTGTATTAATGTCGTGTTTCGTACGCTTTTAGTTTATATCAAACAACTCGGATTTTTCAAATAAGATGGTCTTCTCGTGGGTCCGAGGGAGGGAAAATCTCCTTACATTCTATTTTTGCCCTTGAATCACGATTCACACTAGATAGGATGACATTATTTTGTCCTTATTTGGTGAAAGTTTGGAGATCTACAAACTAGACAAGAGTAGAGCTGAAGGAGATAAAATACAAGTCCAAGACCTGGCCAGCCCACCTAAAAGCTACCACTATGAGACACAAGAGAGAGAGAGAGAGAGAGAGAGAGACAATGAGAGGGAGGATGTAAAAAGAAAGTCATGAAAGGATAGGATAGGAGGGGAAGGAAACAAGCGGAAAGGAAAGGAAGATGTCACACATGTAAAGTAGACGTTCCTCACAACTATTGAGGCGCACGCGAAAAGAGAGTCAAATAAAAAAAAGCAATTTTTGCCCGTGAATCACGATTTACAGTAGACTGGATGACATTATTTTGCCCTTATTAGATGAAAGTTTGGAGATCTACCTTGGTGTTGCTCACCATCTTAGTCCTTCACCCACATATTTCGAAAGGGCCCAGCAAAATCATAACCAAGATCCAGGGGATTTGAGCATAAGCCATAATTTATATATAGTCGTTACATTGCATATTGATGAAATTCCAAAGGGTCGAGGGAATTCACTCTTTGCGGCCCTAAACAATCATCCCTGCAATGGAATCTTTGGCTGTGCTGTTGCCGGTTCGGTGTAATGGAATCATCCCTTTAATTTTCTCGGTCTTCGTTTCTCTTTCTTTCTTTTTGCATGTGACTGAGTAAGTATTTATTTTTGTGGGTGTGTTTGATTCTTCAAAGTTGTTGTTTTAGACCATCACAAAATTGCGGCTAAGAAGCTATCGGAAACATCTACCGATGAGAACGTCAGTAAAGTTCTAGCCATGAAGAGTAGTGGGGCAACCATTGCTTTTGATTATTTCAAGGAAAAGCTTATTCATGGGCTCAAGCTTCTTAACCAAACGGTGGAGGCAGTAAAGGGTGGGCGTTAGCCTTTGTGTCGCTAGAGGGGATGAAGCCATGTGAAGGGGTAGCCGCGCGAGAGGGATGCGAACGGGTTGAGAGTGGGGGTTGAGACTCTGCGAGTGCGAAGGGGTAAACGAAAACGCTGAGAGCCTTTATGTAAATTTGAGAATCTGATGTTGTGCATGCAGATGATAGTTGTGGTGGGAAGCTACATATCACTTAACTATTGGCAGGTTGTTAATTGGATAATGTTGGACAGACCGGTCCTAATGTTTTCTCTTTCTAGTTTTTTATTGGATGCGGGTGCAAGTCTAATTACTTTATTTTTCGATGGAAAAATCTACACAATCTCTTACTATTCACACAATCTCAACACATCACATTTTTTTAATTTTTATTATTTTTTTCTTTTACCAACTATTTAATATATGAATAATGAATAGAAGAATTGAATTAGTTTAAAAAGAATAAACTCAAAAAACAATTTAAAATATATATTAAAAATTTTAAAAATTTTAAAAAAATGTAGTGTGTAAAGGTTGAGGAGGTTGTGTAGTATTACTCTTTTTCGATAGGGGTCCACTTGAGGAAAGAAAAATGATCATGCTATAGCTAGCAATAGTGGGTATCAAATGTGTAAGGTCTCATTTGGTTATGCACAGTTCAGACGAGATATTTTATTAAAAATTTAAGAAAATATTATTATAATATTATTTTCATTTTAAGATTTGAAAATGTTGAATTGTTTATTATACTTTATGTGGAATTTTGAAAAAATTATAATGATTATATGAGATTAAATAATTTGGTTTTATGTCACCAAACTAGCCCTAAATTTTTATGTTTTGTTTTTTTTTTAAACATTTATTAAACTCCTTAAACACTTTTATAAAAATCACAAATTCATTAAACAAAACTTGTTTAACCGCTGAGTAAAAAGAAATCGTTAGCTTTTGTCGGTGAGAATTCTACATTATTTTCCAAATAAAAATCCCCTAACCACACCTTTCTATGCATGTATTGTCAATTAAAAAATTGAAAAAGTCAAAATAAATAGAAATATTCTTCAAAAGACAAATAAGATGTCTTCCAATGCATTGAAATAAAAAATTAAAATTAAATTACAAGCTTGTTGGGTGAAAGAATATTATTTTAGAAAAAAATTATCTAAATAAGTTTATTTATTAACACACTTTAGATATTGTTAATTTGAAAACTTTATGAGTTAAAAAATGTTCATACATGCATTAACTCTCTATATTAAGGGGATGTTTGGAAACATATTTCATCTATCTCATCTCATCTCATTCCATCTCATTTCTTTTCCAAATATCATTTAAATACAAACATTTTCAAACTAATCATTACAACTTTTCTAAATTTTCAAATAAAAAATAATTAAAAATTTTTAAATCTTAAAATAAAAATAATATCAAAAAATTATATTCTAATTTTATAATATTTTTTATTCAATTTTCTCTCTCTGATTTTTCAAAACTCAATAAATATTTAATTCAAATTATCTTACTACTATTCATAAAATCATTTTACTACTATTCACAAAATTCTCATCTCAACTCATTTTTCAAACATCCACTAATTGAAATAAGTCATACAAAATATTATGCTAGCTCTAATGAAAATTATTTAAATTCCATGTCACGACTAAGGAAAAAAAATAATGCATTCTTAGGATATTTTTTAGGTCTATGTTTGTTTCTATCTTCTCTTTTCTTTTCTCCTTTTTAATAATATCTGAACAAAATGTCTACAACACGTGTAACAGAAAAGCTCTGGTGAGATTCACATGGTACTAAAAGACTCCAAAATAATCTGGAAGGTTCACTAGGTGATAGTAGAAGGCTCTAGCGAAGTCTAAACTTCTAGTGTGGAAGAAGGCTTCGAAAGGCTCTGAAGTATTATGGTATTATAAAAAGAGTTATAGAGAGGGGAGTCTCTAAAATAGTATAGAGATGCTTTAAATATTCTAGGGGTTTCAGAATATTATAGAGGTGGTGGACTTCTCCGGAAGGGTCTAGAGAATCCATATGAGCCATTAGATCAGATTGATCTCCACCGTCCATTGGGGGGTTGGTTGGCTATAAAATGGAAATGAGTAAGGGTGTAAAATTTAACAAAAAAAAAAAAAAAGAGAACCAGACCTCCCCAAACCGGCAAAATCGGTCTAGTTCCATTAGTTCCAAAATTGACTGGTATCGGTTCTATATTTTAAAGGACCGACTAGCTTGCTATTTTATATATTTTAAATTAATTTTTTTAATATTATATATCATATTTTTAATATTATATATAATTGTTATATATAATAATATAAATTATAATTATATATAAGATAATGTTATTATAATTTATAACATAAAATTTTAATTGAAAATATGTAAATTTATTTGATCATATGCTTTAAATATAAAATCTATATTAATGACATTTTATGGCCTAACAAATTTGCATTTTATTAAAACCGAAAAATTGGATCGAACCGGTAAAATCGGAGGTACCGTTTTAGGAGGTTAATCGGTGCGTAATCGGTTTTCGAAAATGCAAAACCTGTGCCTACCGATTTGATCCTAAATTTTGTCCGAAATCGGACTAGACTAGTGACACCCCTAATGATAACAGATTACCTCCCATAAAAATGTCAAACCCAATAGTTGATCTACGATCATGAAGGGACCCTGCCCAGTCTGCATCGCATAAGCCAGTAAGAGCTGAGATATGGCTTTTAACAAAGTGAAGGCCAAGATTTAGAGCCCCCTTTAAATATCAAAAGATCCTTTTAATGGCAACTAGGTGAGGTTCACAAGGAGTTTGCATAAATTGACAAACAAGGTGTACTGCAAAAGTAATATCTGGTCGGCTTAACGTCAAATATTGGACAGAGCCAACCATTTGGCAATACAAAGTTGGATCATAAGAGGGGCACCTTCAGTTGCAGTGGGTTGGATGCCAGAGGCAAGGAGACTTGAAGACCAAGAAAATAATGCAAAGCTCCAAGATCTTTCATGTGAAAAACTTTGGACATATGTGATAGAAAATTAGTAATGGATAAGCTAAAAGAACCAATAATTATAATGTTGTTGACATAAATCAAGAGAAGAATAATATCATATCCTTGACGACGAAAAAACAAAGAGGCATCATACGGACTCCGTTGAAAAGCCATCTGCTAAATATAAAAGAGCTAAATTTCATGTACAATGCTCACAGAGCCTGTTTGAGACCATAGAGATCTTTGTGAAGAATGCAAACATAGTCTGGGTAAATTGGATCCTCAAAGCCAGGTAGTTGAGCAAGAAAAACTTGTTTCCTGCAAATCACTATGTAAAAAGGGATTACTCACATCAAGTTATCTCAATGGCCAATCTTGGGAGTGGTCAATATCAAGATTAAATGAATTGTGCCAGGCTTGACAACGAGACTGAGGGTCTCATCATAATCAAGTCCAAGAAGTAGTATGAAGCCACTAGCGACAATACGGGATTTATATCTTTCAATTAGGAGTGTAACCTGTCCGGTTTGATATAAATTTTGGAACCGAACCAGTATATACCGGTTTTGCATTTTCAAGAACTGATACCGCACTGGTTACCCTCCTAAATCGATATTTTCTATTTTACCAGTTCGGTTCGGTCCGGTTTTAGTAATAGTATTATTAATGTATTTATGAAAATTAATATGTTGAGAATTTATTAGGCCATAAAATGTAATTAATATATATATACTTTATATTTAAAACATATGATCAAACAAATGTTCATGTTTAAAATTTAAATTTTATGTTATAAATTACAACATAACATTATTTCATATATAATTATATATTATATATAATATTAAAAATTAATTATATATACGAATCGATCTGGTGCCGAAAAACCTAAAATCGAAACCGGATTGGTTTTGACTGGATTTTAAAATGGAGGAACTGGTCCAAAATCGGACCAAATCAACTAGTCCGAGCCGGTTTTCTGGTTTATTTTTACAGCCGTACTTTCAATGGAACCATCGACTCGAGTCTTAATTTTAAAGACCCATTTACTACTGACTAAATTCATGTATTGGGCTTTGGGAACTAAAGACCATGTAGGTTTCAATGCAGTGCATCAATCTCAATTTGCATGGCTTGCTTCCATGTTGGATCTTTGAGAGCCAGTTTATAGTGTATGGGCTCCAAAGGCTGGGCGGCTAAATTAGCCACATAACAAGTGGGAATAGGATGACTGGTTGATAAAAATACCTTGGGCCTGCGGGTACCATCCTGATTTTGGATACTCACGGCGTGAGTGCAAATTGGGCTTGATGCTTGGATGGCTTGTGGTGAAGAAGGAATAGAAACCAAGTTGGGCTCAACTGGAACCATTGCAGGCTGGGAAAGAGAGGGGCCAGATCCGTGTGAGAAGGACTAGTGGGATATTAAGGGCTGAGGGATCTGCTAGTGTGTTGAACTGAGGCATTTTCAAGACTAGTGGGTAGAGCCCGAACTAAGGCTTTGAGAAGGACCTGAAAATGTTCTTTTTGAGTGGAAAATGGAAATATGGTTTCATAAAAAAGAACATGTTGTGAGATATATACATGACCAGAAAGTGTATTCAGATAGTAATATCCCTTGTGATGTGGTGAGTAGCCAAGGAATACACACCGAATTAATTTGAAATCAAGCTTGGAGCAGCCAAAAGAGGTCAAGTATGGATACCATGCACAACCAAAGACTCTAAAAGTGCCATAAGAAGGTGGACTTTTAAACACTAACTCATATGATGATTTGCCATCAGGAATGGGAGTAGGTAACCGATTGAAAAGGAAAACAAAAGTAGTGAATGCAGCAGTCCAAAATTTAGATGGAAGAGACGAGTGATCCATTAAGGTTAGCCCGATTTCAATAATTTGACAGTGTCATCTTTCAGCTATACCATTTTGTTCGGGAGTGCCAGGACAAGACAAATGATGGATGATGCCATTAAAAGAAAAATAACTCTTTAATGTGTTATTAACAAATTCTCCACCCCTGCCACTTTGAATAATTCTTACATGAGTTTGAAAGTGAGTTTTACGGGCCATTGGAAAATGCCATATGTAGCGAGAATATTCATCAATAATGACTAAATAAAATCTAAAGCCATCCTAATGGGGTATATGTGCAAGCCCCAAACATCCATATGAAGAGTATGAAGAAAATGTTTAGCATGAGCAGTACGAGTTGTAAAAGATAATTTCTTAGATTTTCCAATGGTGCAACTTTCATAAAAAGGAGCACTTTTATTTGAAGTAGGCAAGCATGAAAGTAACAGTCTAAGAATCTTTGAATTGGGATGGCCCAACTGTGCATGCCATATGGTGCTGGAAATTCTAGTAGCTTAAAAAGCAATAGGAGAAAAGGAACTGATGGTGGAACATAATGGGAACAACTTGTGCTTTCCATATGAGATAATTGGTGAAGGCTAGCTTAATAAAAATATTGGATAAATTGGTTTTGGAACAAAAGAGATTCATAGATGCAAGATCTGCCACGGGGGGGACCGAGGAGGTAGAAGATGAAGATATGGATATATACTACCTCGTTTGGGTCTCTAATACCATGCAAGGGAATATCCCTGCTTCATGCATGTCTTGATGGTTTACTTATATAGTATTTTACAGAAGAGAAAAACAGTAGGCCTACTATTGTAGGTGAAATAAAGAAGGAAAATATACAATTGTTACAGATGGTCACGCAAAGAACATAAGTGCAGAATAATGTATTGCTGAACTAACGGAGGGATCACAACAGCCATATACGAGAAGAGAAAATAGCAGTAAATTATGGGAATTAATCATATCTCATAAAAAACGACATCTAGGTTGTGGGTGGTTTGAGTGTCTTTCTATTTTGTCTATGTAGCATATAGTTCTAATTTATCTATATAGCATATTCAACTATGGGGTGAGGACAACCACAGACAGATTTGAGACTTATAAGATAGATTTACTTATGAAACAACTACACAAATTGACTTCAAGGTACATTTTTTTCGGTTTGTATGATTTTCATGAACTTCAACAATAATTAAAATTTTAAAATCTCATAAACCAATATTATCAAATTAACTATATGAATGGTATATCCTCTCATTAGTTTGCAAATAAAATATCAAGAAATTTTAATTTTAATTATTTATCTTGTTTCTTTGCATGTGTCCATGAGGGTAGGTGCTTTTGAATAAGTATTTCACGCGCATTGCATAACTACAGGCAACAATATTCATCCACGCATCAATGGTACTCGCACTAATATTTTTAAAAGAAATGCAAAATTTATGCACCATAAAATTATATAAATCATTTTCACGCACACATATTATATATATACACACAGTGGAATAGTACAACATATTCAAACAATACAAAGCCAAACGCGAGAAGATGTAAAATTATATATGTCAAATACTTAATTATATATGTCAAAATTATCCACATCCGATTTTCCATTATTTTCCGTATACTATTTAATTTTTTTTTTCTTTACAAGGGACGCGTTTTAAAAAGTACAAGTTGTTTAAGGCATCATTTGGTTAAACAGATAAAATGAAATGAGATAAGATGAAAAATCTGTAAATAATAATGAGATAGTTTGTGAATAGTTGTGAAATGTTTTGAGTTAAGATTTTTATGAAATTTTGAAAAATGATAAAAAAAAATTGAATAAAAAAATTAGTATGTTAAAATATTGTTAGAATATAATTTTTTGTTTTAAAATTTGAAAAAAGTTGAATTATTTTTATGTTTTGTTTGAAAGTTTAGAAAATTTATAATAATTAGATAAAAATTTTAAAAATTTAAAATTAAAAAATATTTATATTTTAATAGTTTTTAAATGTTGTGATGAAATGACATAATTTGAAAGGTTTGTGAAACTTTAAACCTTGCCTAAATTGTTCCTGACAATCATTTTTCCCGACATAGATTTAATTTCTAGCGACTAGCTTGCAACTAGATGAAAGTTTGACGAAATTAACATGACACGTGTTGGGAAAAGATAACAAGAAGAATATGTGAAGATAAAAATTGATACTGGAGTTAACATGACATGTATCGTGAAAAATATAATAAATTAAAAGAGTACGCGAAGTTAAAGATTGATACTGAATTTAACATGACGTGCGTCGTATAAAAGACAACAAGAGTAGGTGAAGATAAAGAATGGCAATGAATCTAAGCCAACGAAATATAAACGAAGGATCAACGTGATTAATGCTTTAAATGTAAATGAAAAAAAATGTGGAGAATTACTATATGCTAATAATGCATGTTAATCTAATGGTCCTACAGATTTTGTCTGATGTCAATCACCAGATATTTTTGGATTCCTAATTGACGTTACGTTCCCACCATTTCTCTGCTAAAATCAGCTCATTCGCAATTGGGTCTATTTCTAATTTTGAGTGGGACCAAACTTTACTCGTGGAAAAATACAAGGCTTTTAGGATTCATTAACACGTGCTCGTGACTGATGGAACTAACACCGACATCAATTATTGTGGAGGCTGAGTAGTTGGAAGTACTGTTTTTTTTTTAAATTACTTAGCATTATTGCTGTCAATCATGATGGTAATGGTTTCTCAAGACTCAAGAGGTTGGGTTTTTAGGCTGAAAAACTTTATAGAGTAAAGTTTAATGGGGATCTCTTCTCTTAATTCAAGAGATCAAATTAATGTTTTTTATTATCAATATGCTAATTAATTACTGCTTGTACCGGTTTTTAATTAATATCGATGTACGTTTATAACTTGATCATGACCTGTAATTACCATATTTAATAATATATAATATTGTACGTACCTCAACAATGGCAGATATATGAACCTAATCTTGAACCTTTAATTAGACGTTACCATTACAGATATATTAAGTTCTTATTGAACTTGAGTGTCTTATGAGGTGAGACATATGGCCATAAGTGTAAGGACTATGGACACCACCTATCTCCATATTGGTATGATATTGTCCACTTTGAGCCCAAGCCCTCATGGATTTGCTCTTGGGCTTTACCCCAAAAGACCTCATACCAATAGAGATATTTGTCCATCCTTATATATCCATGATCATCCCCACTTCTAACCAATGTGGGACTTTGGTCGTATACCCAACAATAAGTACTAGAACATGATGATCAATATAATATTTATTGTTATTTATATAAATATTTTGAACAGCATTTAAATA
>QEOT01004938.1:110744-132564 GCA_003123785.1 Pterocarya stenoptera
CGAAGAGAACCCAGCCTCCATTGTGGAAGTAGACGATGATAGGAAGTCGGGCGACAATGTTGTCATTGGAAGGCAATTTTGTTGGCAAAAAGATTCGGACCCATAGTTTAGTTTCGACATTGATAGTAAGGTCCTTGGAGACCGTGGGGTCGCCGGGATCAACATTAAGGTTTGCCTTGATCGTCGGGAATTTGAGACGGCGAGGGACAATGTCGTCAGGACTGAAGGCGATGTCGAGGTGAGCGTAGGGGTCAAACTTTGAGATTACCGTTCTGGTATTGGCACTTTTCTTTGGGGTTGGGAAATTTGGGTTTCTTTGTGGTGTACTTTTTTGAGGGTCGCAAAATGTCCATATATCCATACTCCGTTGCTAAAGGTGGGTGATGTGGCGTACGAATTTTTGCAAATCAATGGAATGCTTTACTTGCAATTGCCCCCTATGAATCCCTCCCAATCAGTCACCTCCCAATTGCCCGGAAAAAAAGATTATCTATTGATACCAAGATGGTGGATTCAACTTCTATAGACGGTCTTATTATTTTATACAATAAAATTTCTAACATTTTAAGAAACTTACCAAATCACAGAGCCACTCACTAAATACTGCCTATATTTTTATTCTCTACGTTTGTTTGTGTTTAGAGAGAGAAGCAAATGAAATTAAAATATAGAGAAATATAAAACAAATAAAATAAGGTTTGGCTAGAGCTAGAGTTTCTTAAATATATGTTGAACTATTGTGGCAAAAATGCATTTTGGTTGAACTATTGCTAAGTCAACATAGACCATTTTTTACATAAACTGACTATTATTTACATTGCAATGATATTTGGTTAAGCCAATGCCTTTGGAATGAATGATTTGTTAGCTTCTATCATTGCTAACAAGTGAACTATAAAATGGCGAACCTCGTTGATCATCTTGAATTTGTTATTTTTAATGATGTTGGTTAGTTGATTAATGTGACATACGTTAGATAATTTTTATATTAATAATGTAAGAGGGATAATATTAAGGATTGGGCAATATTTATCTATAATAAAAATGTTACACACTTTAGCATTTTTGTTTTTGTTCTTTTTTTTTTTAAATAGGTAAGAAACCCAAACCAAGACGATATGACATCCAACGGTCCAATGCGTTGCCTAATTTGGGATAGATACGATTTATTTCAGATAAAAAATTATTTTTTAATAATAATATTATTTTTAAAAATTATTATATTTTATGTAAAAGTTTAAATAATTATATAATTAAACAAGAAAAATTGAGATAAATAAAGGGTATCTTAAAAGCATCCACAATAAGTCATATAAAATATATATTTTTTGTAAAATATAAAGAAAGTTGATCAAAGAACATTTGAATGAATTTTATATTTTGATCTTTATTTTATTTTTTGTTATAGTAATCAATGTAGAGAATACTATTTATAACTCTAAAATATTTTTAATTATTTTTTTTCTTTTACAAATTTATTGGTAATTAAAAAAAATATTTGAAATGAATAAAAGAATTAAAAAAATATTTAAATTATATAAAAAAATAAAGAAATTGATGTATAACCTATTATAAAAATTAATATATAAAATAAAAAAAAATTTAATGATATATTTCAAAGAATTGAATAAAAAACTTATCGTATCCTTCTTATATCCCTTCCGAAAGTAAAAGCATATGGACAGAGAGGGGAAGACTTGCGGGTTAAGTTAAGTTAAAAAGTATTACAAAATGAAAAAAGAAAAAGACAAAAAAGTGAATTTAAAAAGCTCTCATTTGAGAGTCATTTCTCACAACTCTGTGGCTTCGGTGTAGGGCAATAGCCTCACTGATAGGCTATGTAAAAGAACCCTTTAGGGCTGTAACACTCACCCAAGCCCACGCGCTATGGCAGGCGGCGTAGGTGAACAGCCCCCTCCCCCTCCCCCTCCCCCTCCTGCAAACGCCGGCGATTACCTACTCTCTCTCCTCCAAAACCAGCACCACCTCCAACAACAACAACAACAGCAGCAACATCAACATCAGACTCATCCACAACAGCAGCAGCAGCATTCTCTGACCGTCGATCCTGCCGTCGCGGCTGTGGGCCCCTCCCTTCCCTTCGCTCCGCCTCCATGGCCGTCCATCTCTAATGGCCCCGATCTGCCCTATCCTCTTTTTCCTTGGCCTCACACTGTCTCCCCTCCCTTGGGTTTTCCTCCGAACTTCCTAGGGTTTCCGCAAAACCCTTTCCCCCCTCCTCGGAATCAGTTTCCTGGAAGCCATTTCCCTGGGAATCAAATTGCGGCCAATCACATTCTCCTCGGTGAGGACTCGAGAACATTAGGGTTTCCGGGTAATGACGCTAGAGGCAGTCGTAGAATCGATAATTTTATTGGGCAGCAGAAACATCAAGAGCCTGAGCTGAAGTTCGGCTCCTTTCCTAGCGAAATCCGCACCGAGGTTTTATTAAAGGAGAATTCTGAGGGTTCTTTGGATAGTTCACAGTTCACTATTTCAAAGGAGCGAGAAGCAGGTTCAGGGAGCAGGAGCTACAATGGGTTGGATAGGAATATGGCCAATCCTCGGGCGAATTCTAAGTCAAACCAAAATTCAGACGCTCTTCGGCGTGGGAATTATATTTCTCGAGAGCAAGAGCGACGAGGGGGCGAACTAGGGAACCATTACCACAGTGGGAACTATAAGTCTACGCCGCCACCCCCACCGGGGTTTCCAAGCCAGCCTAGGGGAAAAGGAAATTGGGATTCTGGGAATAGGAGAGGGTTGGAGCACAATGTGGATAAGGAAAGGGCGAATCATCTTGAATTTGGTAATAGCAACGTTTTCTGGGAAGCTGAGGACGTCACGATGAGGAGATTATCAATAAAAGACGTTAAAACTGGCGGTGAAAAGTTAGGTCAGTTGGCCCTTAGTGGACAGCTCGATCACCCAGGACCGCCAACGGGGAGTAACCTTAATTCCGTGTCGGCTCCGGATATTGAAGAGTCCGTATCGAAGTTGCATAGTGAAATTGATCAATATGAGAATGGCAATAATGACCGAAGTCGAGATAAGTTGAAGGGGGAAAGTCACGAACTAGATGATTTTAGCGAGCAGCTTGTGGATTCATTGTTGCTCGAGGATGAGTCTGCTGGCAAGCATAGCTCAAGCCAACGTCGTATTTCTCGAGAGAAGGTGGACCTTCTTTTACTATGCTTCCGTTTCCTTATATCCTTACATGATGCTTAAATAGGATTTAAAATTTCGGAATTAATATTTTAAATGGATATGACATAGAAAGGACTTGCGAATACTCGAGTTTTGGAATCGTAACTTCTATATACTTCCGGATGCAAGTTTGTGCAGTTATTAGAGATACACCACAATGATCACATTGTATATTCTCATCAGACCTCTACTTAAATGAAAATAATTTGAAGTTCTTAGTGTTGGAAAATTAAATTTTGCATGTTCAGTAAATAAACGAAAAGAAAAAGGTTTAAACGGGGGACTCACTTGTATTTTTGATTATCAGGATGCCAGGAAGGATAACAGAGGGAAACAGCTACTTAGCCAAAGGATGAGAACAATGAAAAGGCAGATGCAATTACGAAGTGACATAGGCATATTTAATGAACCTTTTCTTGCAATTTATGAGTCCCTAATACCTGCAGAGGAAGAGAAGGCAAAGCAGAAGCAATTGTTACAATTATTGGAGAGACTGGTTTGCAAAGAATGGCCTAAAGCTCGGATTTATCTTTATGGATCATGTGCAAACTCGTTCGGAGTTTCTAAAAGTGATATTGATGTTTGTCTTGCAATTGAATACACAGATACTGATAAGTCTGAGATCTTACTAAGGTTGGCTGACATTTTACAGTCAGATAATCTCCAGAATGTGCAGGTATAACAGATTGCTCCGTTGTTCTGATTATCAAAGAGTAGGCACTTAGTTTACTAAACTGAAACTGTTTGCTGGCGTGTTTATCATGTATTTGGTGTTGCATTTGCTGAACAGTCTAGATAACGTAGATAAAAAGAAAAGGCTGCTATATATATTGGCCTTGATTTTAAACTTTAGATGGTTGTTTTATGAGAGAATTTATTAAAAAGAGCAGCATAGAAATCATGAAAACTAATCCCATCCAATACAATAGCTGATGCCCATAAGTAACAATATATGGTAAAAAATCTCTAATCCCTCACAATGAATGTGCTCTATTTTCAAAACAACGTCCGTTCCTCTCGTTCTATATACATCACATAAGACATAATGGCACCATTTTTCCAAACAGCCGCAAGATGGTCCACCAAGTCACCATTCCTTTTGCACATAAAGCACCAATCCATTAAACTTAGATGATGGAAAATGACTGTCATGCTTGGTAGAAAAACATGAATTAACTATCACCTTCTTAGTATAAATAATTCATGCCATATTTTGTGGTTCATCTTGTAGTTATGACTTATTTTCTTATACTAGGATTGTATTCGGTTCAGAAATTCAGTACTATTGCTGTTTTGGGTTTACCTCCATGAATTTGCTTGGAAAACAACTTCATAATGGAGTGGATAAAAGCAAGTGGTGTGAATTAGACAGCCATTTGGTAGAGTTTATTTGCCATGTAAGCTGCAATTCATCTGATACATTTTTCGCTGTGGTTTTTATTGCAAGCCTATCATTTCTATTGACCAACTTAATTTTTAAATTAGTGGTAAATTGAAAAAATCTCCCTAAATTACAACCTCATGATAAAACACATCTCCAAATATGACATGATAATCCAGTCCTGAAATCGAAATTTCTATCACAATTTGCCCCCAGGTCAGATTAGGAAGTTAAATTAGATGGTATAATGATGATATCACCCTAATTTATTACATAAATAACATAACTTACCTTCACTTTTTTAAGTTCCAGAGCCAAGCCACCTGTTTTTCTTTTTTTCTTTCTTTTTTTTTATTTTTATAATTTTATTTTAAATAAAGCTCACATCTATTATTTTTATTACAAAAAGAGGATAATTTCATCCATTATAACTTCCCAATCGAAGCCTGGGGCAACTTGTAATAAAAAATTGATTTTTGGGGTGAGTTGTCACAAATCATAGTTCAAAAGTTTATTGGAGAATGAGGATGGAGTTTGGAACTTTTTTGTTTTTTTGATCAGTAAAAGATAGATATTATATATATGAATGGAATAGGCATAGCCTTTGTACACAGGAAGTATACATAAGAACTCCTAAATACATTCTAAGAATGATAAATTAAATACAAGAAATCATGAATATTATCCCCATGTGATACAATAGTGCAAAACCAACACATAAGAGGGTGAAAGAAAAAATTCTTCAACTCGGTTATTGTGTGTTCCCTTTCTTCAAAGTACCGCGCATTCCGTTCCGTCCAAAGACACCACATAATACACAACGGAATCATCTTTCACACTATTGCCACTTGAGGGCAACCTTGCAACTTTGACCAACAACCCAACAAATCCACCACCCTCATAGGCATAACCCAAGCAACATCAACCCTCAGAAAGATCTCATCTCATAACATCCTTGTTACCTCACAGTGTAGTAAGAGATGGTCAACTGATTCTCCATTTTTCTTACACATGTAATACCAATCCAACACTACACACCCTTTCTTCCTCAAATTGTCCGTGGTCAATATCTTCCAGAGAGCCGCACACCAAACAAAAAAAGCTATTTTAGAAGGCACACGGGACCTCCAAATATTCTTCCAAGAGAACGGAGTAATATCAAGTTATGTTGTCAAGATGCTATAAAATGCCCTAACTGTACATAACTTGTGGTTACTAGACCGCCATTTCAAACTATCTTGTTGTGCCATAGTAATTTCCTTGGAATATAGTAAGCTGAAAAATTCTAAAACAATAGGTACTTCCCAATCATGTAAGTCCCTATTAAAGAGAATATTCCACTGGTACGCACCATGCGAGAATAAACACGCTTCTGCCACTGACGCCTCCCTATTAACTGCAATACGGTATAAGGTTTGGAAAAGCCCTTTCCAATGCTTGGTCTCCACACCACACATCTTGCCAAAGTTTGATGCGAATACCATCACCAACTACAAAACAAATTTTATTTGCAAAACATGGCCACCCCTTCCTTATATACTTCCATAAACCCACTCCATACCCTCATCTCACTTCCTTAGAGCACCAACCACCCCAAGCGATACCATATCTAGCATCAATAATATCTTTCCACAGTGATCCCCCCTCCAAGTGATATCTCCAAAGCCATTTTCCCAGTAAGGCTTTATTAAAAGTTCTCAAGTTACACCCTCCCAAACCCCCATTCGCAACTGAGTCACATACAATCTTCCATCGGACTAGATGGAATTTCTTCTCCTCCCCCATGCCTCCCCATAAGAAAGCCCTAAAGAGTTTCTCCATTCTGTTCACCACCCCTACAGGCAAAGGAAACATAGATAAAAAATATGCGGGTAGATTAATGAGAGTACTCTTAATAAGAGTGAGTTGGCCTCCTTTTGATAAATACATCCGTTTCCAACTAGCCAACTTTTTCTCTATCTTTTTCATTACCCCATCCCATATAGCTCTATTCTTGAAAGTTGCTCCCAACGGAAGGCCCAGATATTTCATTGGGAGAGATGACACCTTACAATCCATCAGATTTGCTAAGTTTAGGATATTAGAGACCGTACCCACAGGAACCATCTCAGACTTACTCAAATTCACCTTTAGCCCTGACACTGCTTCAAAGCAAAGTAACAATGCTCGTATAGTTTGGATCTGGCTACTATTTGCTTCACAAAAAACTAATGTATCATCTGCAAAAAGAAGGTGTGAGATAATAATAGGGCCACTAGCTCCGTTGCCCACCTGAAAACCCAATAAGAAACCTCCCCCAACAACCGCTTGCATCATCCTACTTAAGGCCTCCATAACTATAACAAATAAAAGAGGAGATAGAGGATCTCCCTGCCGCAGTCCCCGCCAGCTATCAAAAAAATCAGCTGGTGTGCCGTTGACCAAAACAGAGAACTAGGCGGTTGAAATACAATGTCGCATCCATGCAATCCATCTATCTCCAAAACCACACCTCTCAAGCAAGTATAAGAGAAATCCCAATTCACATGATCATATGCCTTCTCCATATCAAGCTTGCACAAAACACCTGTACCTCCCTCCCGTAATTTGTAATCCAAGCACTCATTTGCAATAAGTACTGAATCCAAAATTTGTCTCCCTCGAATGAAAGCGTTCTATGACTTGGAAATAATATGTCCCAGGACCGGGCTTAGCCAGTTAGTGAGAACCTTCGAGATAATCTTATAAACACTACTAACCAGACTTATAGGCTGAAAGTCTTCAATAGTCAAAGCCCCATGTTTATTGGGAATGAGAGCAATAAAAGTCGCATTAAGGGATTTTTCAAACTTTTGGAAGGAGTGAAATTCACTAAAAACCTGCATAACATCACCTTTCACAATGTCCTAGCAAGTTTGAAAAAAACCCATTGAAAAACCGTCCGGCCCCTGCGCTTTGTCCTTAGCCATGCCAGATATGACCTTGTATTTCAGGTTTTACCCTTAAATCAATTTCTCTGCACGTGCGTGCACACACACTCACACACATGCATACATACATATCTACACATTCGTATTTATGTGAGTATCTTGTTTTTATAATATACATTAGCAAAAGGCTATTCATCAAAAAAATATTGGCCAAAGGTTGAAATACCATTGAAGACTCAAGGTGTATTATTTTTTATTGTAACGCCCAATGGAAGGCTCAAGCCATATGACCTATACTCCAAAAGGACTAGCTAGTGATATAATTGGAGCCCATTAGAACGTTATAAATAACAAGAATTCATTCCCTAGCAATGCTGGATCTTATACACCACCTACCCTTATTATTATCATATGGGATATCATAAACCTTCAAAACAAAATAAAATCCATGCTTAGACTCATACATTTGGTATAGTTGAAGCAGATTTGATCAATTATGCCCATGTTTCACATGCAGTCATATAGAGCTGCATGTTATTGTATTGTATTGCAGTTGATTGGGTAAAGAGTATCCTATCCCAGGCTTAGACGATACCTGGATTGAATTATATATAAGAAAGTAAATTACTTTATAGTTGGCAGTAAGTGATCGTTGGTGAAAAGGATGATTAACAAAAAAAATTAGTGATGGTTAATTGTGACCAACAAGCTTAAGAGGGGTAGTTGGCCATTGATGGTTTACTTGATTGGCTGGCGGTGACTGCCAAAATGGTCAGTAGGAATCTTGAGATTGTTGCTGAGGATGGCAGGTGATGATGCAATTTTAAGGCAAACTGACAGAATCCATAATATCACTGTCTGTGGTATCTAATAATACTCCTCTTGTATTGTCTTAACTTATAAAAAAGAATCCAAAGGGGTTGTTATAACTTATATCCTATCCAAATGGTCATGCTAAATATTGTCTATGAATAGCTTTTTCCTAATCCAGTCTCTATATGCGTTGCACCAAATGCAACCTATATGTATTGAGAAAATTTCTATATTCCTAGAGTAACTTTTTATTTTTTGAGAAGTTATTCCTAGAATAACTCTGTATTACCAATTTTATTTTATTTTACTTAAAACTTTTTATTACCAAGGCCAACTGTGGAAATGTCAGTAAGGCGTTTAGATTGAAATGTCAATAAGGCGTATAGACTTTTTTGTCATGTCTTGATCACCACAGTTTCCTAATGTGGGAGATTATAAGTTATAGTAATGCACTAGTTGAAGATTAAACTCTTTTTTTCCCCCAGAGAAGCAGTTGATGAGTGAACTCTGAATGAATATATTACCATTTTTTTTTGTAAGTGGAATGAATGTATTCCCATAAGGTGTTAACGGCATGGATTTTTGTGGAATGTGGAAGGTGCTGCTTTTATAAATTAGGAATCTGTTCTGTACTGAGGGTGTTGATAAATCCCCCATTCTGAGGGCTTTTGAGCTAGGTTGCAACAATTGAGTTTTCTTCATTTGGAAGTTTTTGGATGAACCCATTAGGCCTTGACACCTTCTCATTATGCGGATATGCACAGTGCATTGGAATATATGGGCTTTATCTCACCAATAAAGTGACTCCTTAGTACTTATAGAAAAAATAAAAATAAAGTGACTCCTTAGTGCCCTGTGTTAGTCATTATCTGAATTTTCTTTTTTATTTTGAAAAATGATTTATTCTTGGGTTCAAGCCGATGTCCTGTTGCTTTTCCAAAATAAGATTTGTGCTCCTACTTTAGTGATTTCAGATTGCATGTCCTTATATTGGGCAGTGATAAGTTGTGTGTAATGTTTTATGCTATTATCCCAAAAAGACTTCTTCATCGTGACCCTTTCCATCTCAATTTGATTCTAAAGGCCTTTACTCTAACTTGGATGATACCTCTGATTAAAGTTAGCAAGTACAAAATGCTCTAGAAAAGCATGCCGTAAGAATGTCAGCCCAAGCATATACTCTAGCTTGGATGATACCTCATTTGTAGGTGCATGCATAATACAACATTATTTCATTTGCTTTGAATTGAATAAAATTTCCTTGTGGGTCCTTGATTCAAGTTTTGTTTACAGGCGCTGACACGTGCTAGGGTCCCCATAGTAAAGCTTATGGATCCAATGACTGGACTTTCCTGTGACATATGCATTAACAATGTTTTGGCTGTCATAAATACTAAGCTTCTACGAGATTACGCTCAAATAGATGCGAGATTACGGCAGTTGGCTTATATTGTAAAACATTGGGCCAAGTCAAGAGGAGTCAATGAAACTTACCAAGGAACTCTGTCTAGCTATGCGTAAGTTAGCTTTTTAGGATTTACACGTATTCTGAAACTTGCAGGTTAAAAATTTTGCAAACTTTGCTAGTGATTTTGATCATGAGGTCTCTTGACCCTTTCAAATATGAAATAAAAACGCATAAGAACTTACCTAATAGGTGGAATATACATTATTAGGTTATGATGGCAATAATCTAATAGTGTGCCCTTAATTGTAATTTTTTAACTACTGTTACTGCTTCCTTTTCAGGTATGTCATAATGTGCATACATTTCTTACAACAGCGCAGGCCTGCTATCCTTCCCTGCTTGCAGGTGTGTATTTATAGTGAACGCTATCCTGTTGGGACTATATGTTGTAGTAAAACTAACTTTTTGCTATATATGAGCTTTTACTTTTCAGTTTTGATCATTAAGTGTTATTTTGTAGAGTAGCACAGTTGTTTTTTGCGAACCTTAGTTGCCACATCATTTTGTACAAATTTTTTTTTACATTGTATGTGTTTTCTGTTTTACATATTATGTTTTAGGCTTTTATGTGGTAGGCAGTGGCTTTGGAGCTTTTTTTTTTTAGCTTAGTTATATAGCTTCTACTGCCTTGAATTCCAGTTCATAGACTAGAACGTAGCAGACATCAGACATGTTTACTCTTCCTTTGTTTGACTTAATATCTCTGCCATGGACTTAGCCATTGCATTCTCTAATTTAATGTTATATTTTCTGGTTTATTCACTCAGGAAATGGAGACTACATACTCTGCGACCGTAGATGATATTGAATGTGCTTTCTTTGATCAAGTTGAAAAACTACACAATTTTGGATCACGTAACAAGGAAACTATTGCTCAGCTGGTGTGGGCGTTTTTCAATTATTGGGCATATCGTCATGATTATGCAAATTCTGTCATATCTGTTCGTACAGGAAGCATAATCAGGTTAGATATAAGATACGGTTGCTTTATTAGAATTCTGATACACTCAAATATGCAGATATACTTATCAGATATAAAGAAGTGGAATGATTATGTTAAATTTTAGATATACATACTCTATCAAATCTATATGCTGTAATTATTATTAAATTTTTAGATCTTATTGTGGCTTCAGAGCTTATAAACGAGAGTCCTAATTATATTAACTCATCTTTTTTACAAAAGCTCTTGACAGTTTGTTGCCCTTAATTTAATCCCTTCCTTTGAGGTCTTTCATGCATGTTGAAGATGTGGTTCATGCATCTGCCATCGTGGTTCTTGCTTTAGCAGCCATGCTGTTGATGTTTGCACAATTAGTTAATATATCATGTTTTAGTTTTTTGCAGTAAGTTATTTTTTGTATTAATCTCATTTTGTTGATGGGGCGATCTGTATAGAAGATAATTGATTAGAGGCCGAAGTTTTTGAAATGGCTTGTTAAATACTTGCATTTGAATCTTAAAGATGCCCAATTTCATTCAAATTGAAACATTAGCTGGGACAAATCCTGTTAGTGATCAAGTGTTCTCAATGCGTTAACATGTTTAGCAAGCAAGAAAAAGACTGGACACGTAGGATTGGGAATGATCGTCATTTGATATGCATAGAGGATCCATTTGAGGTATCTCACGACCTTGGCCGAGTGGTGGACAAGCACAGCATAAAAGTTCTGAGGGAGGAGTTCGAACGTGCAGCCGACATCATGCAGTATGATCCAAATCCTTGTGTGAAGCTCTTTGAACCCTACCTTCATAGTTGACTTGTCTTTTACTTGTAGATGTAATCATGGTAAAGCAAACAGTGTGTGAAGTCCCGAATCTTGCTCAATTTGGTCCTCACATTATGTCCATAGATGTATCTAGTCGGTTAGGCTTTTATTTAAATGTCTAAAGCTGTAGAGAACTTTGGGTTTATAGACCTCTGATCTTGATATTTCATTTCAAGATGAGAGATGATTGAGTGAACCACTTTACCTTATTTCCCCCCTTTTGGGGGTGAGTTGAGGGGTATTCAACTCAATTCTCTGTGCTTGCAGCCGCATCTGGCTGCGTGTTTTTTTTTTTTTCGGCTCGGGGGGGTGGTGTGTGTTGGATTGCAGTATACCCGTTTTTAACTTTTAGTAATCACTGCACATCGTGGTGCAAATTGATGTGTAATTTGTTATTCTTTTTGGAATACCTAGACTTGTTTGGTGATTTGGCACTGCAGCATTTTAAGTTCCACAGGAAATGGTACTTGCCGAATGCTGACCCTTGATCTATTTCTAGTTTCTTATTTAATTTCTTAAAAAAAAACACAAATTTACTAGTAGTAATTTTTTTAAAATATTTCAAAAAGAAATTAAAATGTATTAGCAGTCAAACTCAAGGGACAAATCGCACTTAAAATGCTGTTTGTATAGTGAGTTGAGATGAGATAAATTGAGATGAAAGTTGAATAAAATATTATTAGAATATTATTTTTTAATCTTATTATTGTTTTAAGATTTGAAAAAATTGAATTGTTTATTATATTTTATATGATAATTTGAAAAAGCTGTAATGATGATATGAGATGAGATGAAACACTTCTTGTATCGAAACAGGAAAATGTTTCAATGAGCTTACTTCTCTAGTCTTGCTATATTTTTCATTTTAAATCTCTCAACTTTCACGTGCTAATAGTTTTTTATTTAAAGAAACCTACCAAAATCTATGAAGTATTTAGAATAACATAAAAAATAATGACGTGGATTTATAATTTTATAGTACTAGTATGAATTTAACAACAATATAGTGAGATAGTTGATGTGGTGGTTTCATAAAAGTAGAGTTTTGTGCTTTGAAAATTTTATGGGAAATAGATTAGCCACAAGAATTAAGAAAATTTACTAAAATAAAAAAGAAGTTACTCTGTAACTAAGTTAGCATGTCTCTAGACACTATCTAGTAAATAGAACAACCTCTAAAAAAAAATGTGAGCATTAGTGTTTTGAGTAAAGAGAGAAACCAAGAGCTATTTATATAAGTTAATCAATTTTTCTTTAAGAAAAATAAAAGATGATCCAAAAGTGATAAAAGTGTTATATTTTATATAATGGAATAAAAAAATAAGATGAGGGTGTGGTATGTAACATAATTGAATAAAAAATAATTTTTCAATTAAAATGGTGGTTTATGCTAATAAAGCAATATAATACAAGGGCGACTGGCGAGAGTTTATTTATTTGAATACAGAACAAACAAAAGCGTCATATTTTGTTGGAAAATGCTTGGCCATCGAGAAAGGTGATATCTCAAAGTGACCGATTTTGTCTTTTTTTTATGTTTTTATCATTATTTTTTACTTATTAATCAAGAAAATATTTTTTAATTTTTTTTTAAAAATATTTAGAGAGATTTAAAAAATGTGTAAACAAAGAAAAAAAGCATTTTGCGGTATCGGTACAACGGAGAGGTAAATTTTGTCGGCCTATTTTGTCATATTTATTATTATTTTGTTTGTCCATATTGAACTTTTGTCGACACGAATGAGTGGGTGGGAGTTGGGACATAACTTTCGGCTTGGGAAAACGTATGAAACTATCAAACAAACGTGAAGATCGATCGTTATTTTTCTCCTCCCAGAAATATCTTAGGACTTGATCACCTACCTTTGGACTTCAGTTGTAAACAAAAGGAACATCAATGGCAGCTCATGATAATCGTCAAGTAAATCATGAAGAGCTCCCACAAATCCTAGTCCTTGAACCACCACCAATCATGATTTTCTATGGGGACCAGTTCTTGAAAAACTTCTGGGTGTTGAAAGCATGGGAGTCACAACTTCCTCTAGACCAATTCTTGACCATCCATGCACAGTCGGTTCAAGCCCTCCTCTCCCCCGGACGCTATCCGCTCACCGCCAACATCCTCCAGCTGCTCCCCTCCCTGCAGCTTGTGGTTACCACCAGCGCTGGCCTTGATCACATCGACTTGCCAGAGTGCCGGAGGCGTGGAATTTCCATAGCCAATGCCAATGATACGTACTCAGGAAGATGTTGCTGATATGGCTGTTGGACTATTGATTGATGTGTTCAGGAAGATATCTTCTGCTGACTCGTTTGTGAGGAAAGGGCTTTGGCCTACTAAAGGAGACTTTCCTCTTGGCTCTAAGGTAATCGTCTCCATGATTTCATCATCTTCACATGTCTTGATAACTCTCCTTTGTTTGTTTAGAGTGAAAGTAGTACTCTAGTCTCGGAGCTAAAACTTCGAGAGATTGCCAGTAGTTTATCTTAATTACTTGTGGATTGAACCTTGTTAATGGTGATATTTCGGTGAATTTAAGCATATCAGTGGAGCCACAATAAAGTAGTTAAATTATCTGTGGGGTTGAGGAACCTGATTCCATTGCTTAGAGACACAGATGAAACGACAAATCCGTAGCATACCACGTGACCTAGAAGATGCTTTGTGCCGGAGGGAGTAAATAGATTTAATTTCATGATGGGTAAAATAATTAACTACAATAACATCATGCAATTAATTAATGTAAATGGTGAGTTGAGAAGATGGTTCCGAGGACAAGGGCGATATATAGGTTTGTGTTTGCTATTATGTTTCATTTTAACCTGAAAACATTTGTCATGACAAGTTACTACTGGGCAATGTTAAAAAGCAGATTGATGTCAGATATCACCATGGCTGCAACTAGCTAGTTACAATGTTTCATTTTCCGAATTCTGATTAACGTTTGTTAGTGATCCGTAATTCCAGTTGGGAGGCAAGCGAGTTGGCATAGTTGGTTTAGGAAGCATTGGCCAAGAAGTGGCAAAAAGGCTCCAGGCCTTTGGCTGCAGAATCTCATACAGCTCAAGGAACAAGAAGCCATACGTTTCATACCCTTTTTATTCTAGTGTTGTTCAACTTGCCACAGATAGCGATGTGCTAATTGTCTGTTGTGGTTTAACCCAACAGACACACCACATGATCAATAAGGATGTCATGTTAGCATTGGGAAAGGAAGGCGTCGTTGTTAATGTAGGTCGTGGGCCGATAATCAAGGAGGAGGAACTGGTGCAGTGCTTGGTGCAGGGGGAGCTGGGAGGAGCTGGTTTGGATGTGTTTGAAAATGAGCCTAATGTTCCTGGGGAACTTTTCGCTTTGGATAAGGTTGTGTTATCACCACATAGGGCTGTTCACACTGCGGAGACTTTGATAGCAATGTGTGAACTTGTGAAAGGGAATTTTGAAGGTTTCTTCTCAAACAAACCCTTACCATCTCCTGTCGTTTTGAATAATTGAACTTATCATCCCATTTTCTCTGCAAGTGATTCTCCATATTGGTGTGATGTAATGAAATGTCACTAACAAACAAGGCCTAAATGTTTTTTTATTGCAGATCCTATTGAGCAGTGTGAGTAATAATAAAGATACAACTTTAATTTACCATTTTTTATATAATTATGTTTTAAATGGAGTGTGTTTTTCACAAGGAGGAAGTACAAGTATATACTTACAAATCATCCTCCAAAGGAGTTCACTCAATGTTGGCAAGTTAACCTTCAATTCTTTTCCTATCATATAATATTCTATTAAAACGAATTATCATATAGTTAAAGTCATTTGGACCAGAAGGCATAAGTCCCGGTGTCCAAATGGGAGAACCATGTTCGAAAACCCAACTCTTATATATAAAAGAAAAATCATCCGCTTTGTGACATTATATTTAATCAAATGTCTTGTAATACAGAGTTTTATTAATCTATTTCTATCGGCAGCGTTTTTCACAAAACCAAAGGCAAAGGAATTGTTGGCCAAGCCAAAAAAACCAAATAATTCTCAAATCAGTAGTTTATTTAAAAGGTAATTACGTTATTAAGGTGCGTTTAAATACAGAAACAGTTTTATTATTATAATTTTTTTAAATTCTCACTCAAAATATAATAAATAATTCAATTTTTTTAAATTTCAAAATAATAATAATATTAAAATATAATATATTAATAATATTTTATTTTATTAATGGATGCATGAAATGTTTTGACTTGAAATTAAACAGTAATAATCGTCAGAACAACTTTAAGATAAGGATTTACATTTTGTAAACGATGGAATCGAGACTGATACCGTTGAAAAACTGTTAGCAGTTGACTCCAAAATACTGTATATTATTAGGTTCCTCTCGTATTTTGTTTTGCACATGAAAAGTGTGGATTAAATTTTTTTAAAAACAAATAACCGATTAAGGCAGTTGACTTCATGTAATTTCCTTTTCTGAAAATGGACAAAGAACACAAGAAATAACAAATAAGGTATAAATTATATGAAAAATTCTATACATCGAATTCCGTCCTATTTTCTTCCTACCGTAAGTTCATATATTAGCGTCAACTTGTTATAATTTTTGTCAAATTTTATTTACAGTGAAAGATTGTGTGCAGTCTACGAACGAGAATAAAAGAAAAAAATTATTATTTTTAAAAATATATTATTATAATTTTAAAAATTTTTAAATATAACGGTGTGAAATTGCGTAAAGAGTCCCAAATAAGGCTGTACGAAGCCTATTCCAAGATTTTTACGCCTGTCGTTCAGTTGCGCTTCTCGTACTCTTCAAAACCCCAACAATGGCTGCAACTCCCCCACCTGTTGAAAATCGATCCCAACATCTCCCGCAAGTCATAGTCCTGAAACCACCAAGTGTTTTACAAATTTTCGGGGACACTTTCTCGAAAAAGTTTGAGCTTCTCAAAGCATGGGAATCCCCGCTCCCTCTCGACCAATTCTTGGCCGCCCATGCACAGTCAGTCCAGGCCATGCTATGCTCCGGCACTGGCCCTCGAATAGTCCCCGAGATCTTACGGCTTCTGCCTTCGCTCAGGCTCGTCGTTACCACCAGCGCCGGCCTCAACCACATCGATCTGAGCGAGTGCCGGCGCCTTGGAATCGCTGTAGCCAATGCTCGAGAAGTGTTCTCTGAGGATGTTGCGGACATGGCGGTGGGGCTGTTGATTGATTTACTGAGAAAGGTTTCGGCCGCTGATCGGTATGTGAGACAAGGGCTTTGGGCTGCTAAGGGGGATTACCCACTTGGGTCTAAGGTATTGAATATTTTTATATTTTAAAAAATATTTAAATATATTAAAAAAATAGATATAAAAAAAAAAAAACACTATTGCACTAGCGGTAGCGGGAGCGGTAGATCTCAGCGGTGGGACTAGCACCGCTCTATTCTATATGCTTTCTTCAGTTTTCTCTTCCACTTATCATGTTCAATGTGATGCTTATGATGTTCAATCTATCAGCCTGCAATTGAATGTCTTTATTTATGTTTCTGATTCTGTCTAATGATCTCCAAAAAAAAAAGGTGCTTTATTTTTCATATGTACTCTTTTGAGATGAATAAGTGATATCCTGTGCTCTTAGTAAGGTATAAATGACATCCTATGCTCCGTTGATGAGTGCTAATTGCAGTTAGGAGGCAAGCAAATTGGGATTGTTGGATTGGGAAGCATAGGCTTCCTCGTAGCCAAAAGGCTTGAGGCCTTTGGTTGCAGCATCTTATACAACTCGAGGAAGAGGAAGGACTTTGTGTCGTACCCTTTCTATACAAATATCTGTGAACTTGCGGCTAAAAGCGATGCCCTTATTATATGTTGTGAATTGAATGAACAAACTGGGCACATGATCAATAGGGGAGTTTTACTGGCATTGGGGAAGGAAGGAGTCATCATCAATATCGGACGAGGGGCTATTATCGATGAGAAGGAACTGGTAGAGTGTTTGGTGCAAGGAGAGATTGGAGGCGCTGGTTTAGATGTGTTCGAGAATGAGCCTAGTGTTCCCAAAGAGCTCTTTGATTTGGATAATGTCGTGTTGTCGCCGCATTCGGCTGTATATACACCCGAATCTTTTAAGGCTTTGTGTGACATAATGATTGGGAATTTGGAAGCTTTCTTTTCAGACAAACCCTTGCTCTCTCCAGTCATATATGAATGAGTTATGGTTTTATTTGCAGGTGAGTTTTTCCCATCTTTTTCTGAGTTAGTGATCTTGTGGATGCAAGTGCATTATTTTATTTTTTTCGTGCATTGTACCAACTCTGAACATTAATCATCTTCACCGGCACCCTTAAGTTTTCTCATTTTCCATTTTCACGCAACATGTCATATATTGTGCAGAGCTTTTTCTTACAAAATTACTTGTTCTGTTTTTAGGTCATCAAATCAGTTGCTGCAGTTCACATAATTTGTTTTATCTTGTCATTCTTCTGCACCCTGATTACTTTTCTCACTGGATGCTGAATATAAGGATTGGTGTAGTCAAGAAGTCAATGTTATGATTAAGACGATGAGCTACTCTGCTCCTAGCCTCCTATGATTAGGAGCATGGGGCACAAGTTCTGGCCATGTATAATATATGAGTACTGCTACATCAAAGGAATTATACAAAATAATTTTACAAATTGACGTAGTTTTATTTGATTTGTTAGATATACTTTACAATAAAATAACTTTATAATCTGACGAACCATATTAAAGCACATTAATTTGCTGGATTGCTTTTATGTAATTCATTTGTGGCTAGAGTATTTCCAATAATATATTGGGCAAACTGCACCGACGTTGATGTGTGTCCAGTGCACCTCCATCAAAAGAATTATTTGAACTGTATATGGGCAATTATTGTTCTATGGATAGCTAATTAATTCGATATTATAAGAATTAGGGGTGTACAAAAACCGTTAAAATCGACCGTAACAGCCTTAGACCGGCACTGAAGCACGGATCCAGTCGAAACAGACGTAGAACTGATCGGTCGGCGGTAAAATTACGTAAAAATCGATGTCGGCCGGTTCGGTCCCCATTTGAAGATGGACTGAACTGCTGAACTAACCAATTATATAAATTATATTATATATATATTTTAGATAAAACGACGCCGTCTCTCTCTCTCTCTCTCTCTCTCTCTCTCTCTCTCTCTCTCTCTCTCTCTCTCTCTCTCTCATCGTATGGTTGCGATTCGCACGGCGAGCCATCTCTCTCTCATCGCGATTCGCATCTCCGATTCTCCATTTTTGAGTTTCACACCATTTGTGATGCTGAAGGGACACTGAGGACCGACCAGGATCACGCCAAAACTGTCGTCGCTGATTTCCTTCCCCTTTTCCGGCCAATTTCACCCGGTTCTATCCATGTCTAGTGGTCATTGGTTTGGTTTCAATTTTGGACTGAAATCAAACTAAAACCATCGGAATAAGAATGATTGTTTCTACAAGGTGGAATTCATCTTTCGATCTCTCTCATATCTCTAGTACTTAACGTTGATGGCTGCAAATGGACAAAGAAGGGATTGGAAAAGCACTACAATTATTTTTACATATCTAAATCATGCATAGTTTGGTGAACTTTTAGGCCTTATTTAGTTTCACAAACCTTTCAAATAATCTCATCATATCTCATCTCAATATCCAAATACCATTTAAACATAATCATTTTTCAATTTCAGATTTTCAATTTTTTTATTTAATTATTACCTAATCATTACAATTTTTCTAAATTTCCAAACAAAACATAAAAAATAATTCAACTTTTTCAAATTTCACAACAAAAATTATATTAAAAATTTGTATTTTATCCCTCTTTTAATTTTATCATTTCTTTATTTAATTTGTTCACTCTTCTTTCCTAGAACTCCATAAAAATTTTAACTTAAACTATTTCACTACTATTCATAAATTATCTTTTTACTATTTATAGTTTTCTTATCTCATATGTGTAACCAAATGAATTATTAATATCCTAAGGTGATCGCGATTTGTGTCACGATTTGTGTCAGAGAATTGAAACACCTAATTGCTTATCATTATGCTCTAGTTATTTTATATTTAATTAATTCTTATCATAATGTGTAGGTGTTAAATTTCATTGCATAAATTCTAAGAACTTTTGCCAATTTTCTGCAATTATTATGAATGTTATTAAGGCCTGGTTTGGATAGTGATGCTTCTATTTCATCCTATCTTATCTCATTCCATCTCATCTTAATATTCAAACATTAAAAACACAAAATTTTTCAATTTCAAGGCTTCAACATTTTCATCTAATCATTACCTAATTATTACAATTTTCTCAGATTTTTAAACAAAATACAAAAAACAATGAGTCGTGCTACACCCAAGGTGGGTGTAGCACGACAAATTCTCTCGAGATGGCCAAATGCCTTTTTTTCATACATTTTTTTTATATATTTAAACATTTAAAAAAAATTCACAACATCATTAAAAAACAGTTACTTAATCACTAAGTAAAAAAAAGCATTGGTAGACACTATCGCGACCCAATCTTGGTAGCCTAAGTATTTCTAAAAAATAATCCAACATTTTCAAATCCCTAAACAAAAATTATATTAAAAAAATTATATTTTAACAATATTTTAACTTTACAATATTTTTATTCAAAATTTTTTTTTTCTAGTTTCTAAAAATCCCATAAAACATTTTAAATTATTTCTAACTCATCTCGTCTCAATTCAAATATCTCACTACCATTCACAAACCCTCAACTCATTATCCAAACCAGGCCAAATGTAAGAGGATATATATATGCATGCCTCATGAATGGCGGAGGCATTCTCACTCTTATTTTCATAATATTTGTGGTTAGATGTATAATTGCTACTAACTAGAGGCATTACACATCTCTGTCACAGATAATGTGGCTGTTTTCATTAAGTGTAGATTAACTGATGAAAATAAGGCACCTGTTTTATAGAAAAGTGTTTCCAGCAGTGTGGAAGTAACGAGCCATTCTCCATTGAGCTTGTTAGACTATTTTGGAGGATAAAATATTTCTGTAGTGTTTAGTGCAATGAGAGATTGGAGAGGGTTGTTTGGATGTGTAAATATTTGAAGTGGGGGTGTTCAAGGCTCTCTATGCACTGGTCATTCTGTCATCTATCGATACACATGTAGGCTCTATTTGAAGTTCCATTAGGAATTCCAAAGTTTTCTTCTAAAATAATTTCTATATTTAGATGTCAAGATCACCTCAACTTATCTCAAACTAATTATTGATAGGATCAACTACTTTTTAAACTTTTCATAAAAAGTTAAACACATCTCAACCAACTCCATGCATTCAAACACATATATCAACATATTTATATTCAATCACATTTCAATATAATCTACAGACTACTTTCTCCATTTCAGAAATCTATCGTTGTGTTGGATTTTCTTCTGATAGTTCATATTTTTCAATTGTCTATCTCAGAGTATTGACAGTTTTTTCATAAAAGTCATCTCCAAAATTTAGCTAAAGTATATGTTTTGCATAAATTAATAACCTAATATTTTATCCAACATTCTAATATGAAAGACCCAACCGAGTAACAAGAAAAAGAGCAATGTTCCAATGTGTAGTTGGTGAATATTTTTAGAATAAAATAATTCTTTTGAAGATGAATAGTATATCTCTAAATTTGAAGGAAATTTTAGTGGTATTATAGCTCATATGTAGAACTTTATCATTTTTTTTTTTTTTTTTGATAAGGAGAACTTCCTCATTTTGACCATTACAATACGCATCATTTTATTGATATTTAGCTATACTTAAGCAGTGGCATTTTTTTGAGGTATACAAGTTCTTGTCATANTTTTTTTTTTTTTTTTTGATAAGGAGAACTTCCTCATTTTGACCATTACAATACGCATCATTTTATTGATATTTAGCTATACTTAAGCAGTGGCATTTTTTTGAGGTATACAAGTTCTTGTCATAAGCTACTTTGATAGGCACTGTTCTTCTAGAAAACTGTTTTTACTAGCTTCCCCAACGTAAGATAGAATATCTGTTTGTAGTTACAAGCCATTGTATTTGTGTCTTTATTACTCCCTCCTTTCAAGTATCTTTCTTTCTGTTCTCCCCTAGGGTACGTAATTCCCACAGAAAGCAATCACACAAGTTCACAACTAAGTCTTGGAGTTGTGTTAGAGGATTCTCATCCGCTTCCTTAAATTCTCCAAATCTCTACATATTAGAAATAAATTTAAGTTTTTGGCAAAAGTACATCTCTATT
>QEOT01004938.1:136714-166858 GCA_003123785.1 Pterocarya stenoptera
TGTTATTAATAACACTATTAATAAGAAATTTCATTTCTTGCAGTATTTTATTTCGTTTAGTTTTGTCTTATTTTTTATATTAATTTTCATGTTAGTGTTGATATGGATATATAATGTGATAATTTTAAACTTACATATTGCAGTATTTAGTTTCAAATAATTTAATAATATCATTATTAAATTAAGAATTGAATGAAGTAAAATGCTTCTTAAAAGAAACAATCAATATTATAAAAACTATTAAAATATTAATAAAACACAAAATTTTCTTAATTTTAAATTTGTAACTATTTATCTGAACAAATCTTCACATATTTGAAAAGAAATCTAAGTTTTTTCTTATTTTTTCGTAGTTGTTTAATTTTTTTTTTTTCAATTTGGTTTTTTCAGTTGTTTTACTCGTTTTTCTTTTTTCATTCCACTATGTTGTATGTAAATGAACATTGTTCATTTATAACAGGGAAAATGCTACTTCCCCCGCTGGGAGTCTTGTTGGGGATATTGTAGTAATTTTTATATGTATTTTTTTAAGTTTTTTTTTAATATAATTTTTTAAATATTTTTAAAAAATTAAAAAAATTATAATATTATTAAAAAATTCTTTCTTAATCATGAAGTAAAATAAAAAATTATAAAAAAATATTTTTTATTTTACTTAGTGATTAAGAAATTATTTTTTAATGATTTTTTTTACTTTCTAATTAAGAAAGTGTTTTTTAATAATATTATAAATTTATTTTATTTTTAAAAAATATTTAAAATTATTAAAAAAAATTATATATTAAAAAAAACCTTCAAAAACACACAAATATGTGCTACATCACCCCAGCGGGACTCCCAGTGGGAGCCCCAGCGGGGGATGTAGCATCACTCTTTATAACAGATCTGAGTTGATATAAATTTAGGGAAAGGGTATGGTTATAATTTTATCTTTTTAATTTTTAATTTTTATCTTCCATCGTGCATTTGTAGGTAAATAAACGGACAATGCTTATTTCCAACAGATCTCAGTTTATGTAGAAATTTAGGGAGACAGTATCATTTCTATGTGTACAACAAAGAACTTAAGCTTTTTCAGTGTTTTTTTTTTCTTGCTACAGAAATGTGTCGATGTATATTTTTTTCTGTGTTTATTTTTTTTCTTGCTACAGATGTTGCGGCTGAACTTTCACTCAAAATAATGAACTGAAAATTCAGAGCAGTTTTACCTGCAAGTATACAGGTGTTGTCGTACCTTACAGGATCGAATCCACAGGAATTGACTAATGTGATAAAGAGAATAAAATTAAATAATAAAAATAGATTATTAAAAAGGAACGACTAAGGTTTTTAAATTAACAGAATATAATTAAAATGATAAAATAAATCAATATAGATAACGACTAAAGTTTCGAGGATCCATCTAATAATTTAGAATATTGTTTCCAATCAAATAATTGATGGTAGAAACATCCACAAGTCCAATTGATTACCACAAGGATTTTTCAAGCATCCAATGTATTCAAAAATCACAATAGATCAAGAAAAATATATAGATAATCAAAGTTTCTAATAATAAAACCTTTCAATTTATCAAACTCACAATATGAATTCTATTGTTAATTCAAAACAATATTTAAATCATTAGACTTCACCTCTTAACCTTAGCATAAATTCATTACAAGAATCATGGAATTCAAGGATAAATTCTCCTTAAGAAAACTAGAATAAAACACAACACCAAATATTACAAAACAAGTTTAAAGAAAATCAATTAATTCTCAAATGAAATAAACTCAAATAAACTCTACAAAGATAAATGAACTGCGGAAGAGTAATAAAAATGAGCTGCTTCTCTCGTCCGAATCATACCTCTTTATATAGGTCTCATTTCGTTCATCTCTACCGACAAGCAGGTCCCATTTTCATGTTCGTGTTTTCCTCTCCATGTTTTCCTCCCTGCATTCCCGCGATTAATGCACCCACTTTTCTTTAGTGCGTTAGTCTTATTTTGCTTTCGACGTCCCGCACGTGAGTTTTTCTTTCTTTCTTTTCTTCTCTTTCGTCCGTGATTCCACCAGCTTTTTATTTTCTTTCGCACTCTTCGTGTTGTGTCCGTCCAAACGAAAAGACCTCCCTTTATTCTTTTGTTCCCCACCCAGCTATTACGGACAGCTTGTCCGCGTGAGTGTCTTCTTTCTTTCATTGGTGTAGTGGGAATGAGAGAACCCGAGAGGTGGTGCTGCTGTTGTGAGGGTGGTTCTCCATGGTTGCAGCTACCTCACTGTTCGCTAGGCATCCCTTGCAGTGGCTGGGTGGCAGCGGGGCAGTTTGACGTGCGGAGGATGCAGTGGACCGTGGTTGGAGGCATGGTGGAGTCTGAAACGGTGCTCTGTTTTATGGAAGCAAAACAGAGGAGTTGCAGTGCTTCGATGGCAGTTTCACGGAAGCACAATCGTGGTGGTTTCTTCCATGGAGGTTGGCTGTTGTAGGCCATGCATGGCAATGGTGCAGTGGTGCTTCGGATGGTGGATAAAGGGTGGCAGCGAGGTGCTGCGCTGGTTGTAGATGAAATGCTCTGTTTTATGGAGGTGAAACAAAGGCTGCCGTGACTGGGTGGCAGCAGGTGGAGGTGGTTGGGCACGGTGCTGTGTAAGCGCAGTGCGGCGTGGATGCCGTGCGTGCAGCTGGACGTGGAGAGGTTGTGCATGCGCGAGGTTGATGATGACGCAAACGACGTGTCGTTTAGTGGCGGCAGTTTTTAATTCCCAGGTTAAACGACATGTCGTGTTTTCGCATAGGAAAAACTACATGTCGTTTCTGACAACCTGTAAAACAGAATTTAAAATTAATAAAATAAAAATAAAAATAAAAATAAAACTTAGACAAGCAGAATAATAAAACTAGACAAAGAAAATAAAATAATCAATTAATTAAAAATAAAAATAAAAATAGACGAAAAATGGAAAATAAAATATTAAAAGTTGTGTTGTGAGAGAATATTATCAAATTAAATCACAAGTTATAGAATCAAGCATAAATTATGCTTTTAATCAATTTAAATTATAGCTTTGAGTTATGTCTCTTAATCATTTTTTCATCTAAAATCAATGATAAAATAATAAAATAATTAAAAATATATTAATTTTAAATGTATAAAATATATAATAATGCAGCTCAATCAACGGATTTGTGTCGATGTATATTGTTTCTCACATATGAAAGTCCTACTTTTTTTCACTGTTTCTTTTCTATGGTGAACCTATAAATAAATGAATGGATGTTTTTTTTTTCTATAGATTCCAACACATAAATAAAAGTTTTGACTTTTATTTTTTTTTTTTGTAGATTTCTAGATCTGTTCTTTATGTATTATAGTTTTGTTTTCACAAGTAATACATATGTCATATATTATTTCTCACATCTGAAAATGGTATTTCTTTTTTTCATTTTATATCTTGCGTTATTTTTTTGTCAGATGTAGAGATTTATTTCTTCTTTATTATTTGGCCTGATTGTCTTTTTCATTTTGGGCTTTACATTTTTTGTTTATGCTCTTCATATATTTGAAGAGCTGGTATTCAGATCTGAATTGTGTCCTTTTTTTTTCCTTACAGATCTCCAGATCAGACTCAATGTTCATTTTTTTGTCATATTTTTTTCCCTCTTAAGTTTTTTTCTTCATACAGATCCGAGATGGTGTATATTTTTATTTAAGTCGATTTATTTTTTTTTTCTTTTATAAATCTGAACAAGTTTTCATATACTTGTAGTTATCATGTCTGATCTCCCACTTCTTTTTTTTTTTTTTTTTAACCTTTCTTCTTCTGTCTTTCTCATCTTTTCGCTTTCCGTCTTTCTTCCTCTCTTTTTCCTTACATTTTCGTTAGTCTAAAAATCTTATTTGTTTTTTTTTTCATTTTTTTATATCTGCCTTTTTTTCTTGTTATCATTTTTTTGTTAGATATTTGGTTTTTTTTTTTTTTTTACGAATCCTTATAAATCTGAACCTCTTTTCTCCACATCTGAAATGTTCTTATTTTTTCATTTCTGGTTATATATATATATATATTTTTTTTCTCTTCCTTTGGTTCGATATGCATTTTCCTCTACGATTTTAGCATATTTTTTTTCCACCTCACATCTGAGAGTTTATTTATAACATCTAGATGTTTTTTTTTTGTAGATTGAAACTTGTTTTTTTATTATTTGTGCTTGTATATTAATTTTTGAAAATGTTACCAGTTAGCAACCTCTGATGCAACACAGTATCATAGATATAAATTGAAGATTGAAGAACAAATAACATCGATGAGCAACAAAAAATTTCAATTGTTCCTTTTTTTTGGCTTGGTTCTTTTCTCCAGATTTGAAAATATTATTATCTTCTTATTTCTATTTGTATATATATTGTTATCTTTTTTAGCATATTTTACCATATTTGTTTGGATGTGATATGTACATGTGTAATTCTTGGGTTTTGAAAAGTTTAATTTTTTCCAACATATATTGATCTTTTTTCTTTTAGTATGAGTTTTCTTCTGAGTTTAACAAGTCTCTTTAGATCTACACATGTGCTACATTTTTTGATTTGATTTCTTTTCCACATGTCACTGTAATATTGTTTCATATATGAGGATCTTACTTTTACTTTGTTTTTTTCAAAATATTCTATAGGTTAACAAGTAGCATCTTTTGATGTAACATAGAAATGGAAGCTTAAACAACAAATAAGGGCAGTGAACAACAAACAATTTCAATTGTTCTTGTTGTTTGGCTTTGTTATTGGTTGGCCTTGTAATGATTTTCATACATTCGTTGGAGCCTACGTAATTTTTTTTCACATCTAAGTGTTCTGTGAGCAAATTGTGTAATAACCAATCAAAATAATTTAACTAAATTTAACTCAGAAGAAGGAAAATAAGAAATCATACCAAACGATGTAAACCGTGAAAGCAAAGAACAAAGTTTTCAAAGATTTTGGTAAATAGATAAAATTGTAGTTGTAAGAAGACTACAAATTGTATATAAAGACGGTGGGTAAATAGATAAAACAAATAGGATAAGCATGACAAAGAGGATAAGCATAGCAAAGAAAAAGACTAAAAAGTAAGTCGGTTATGTGAATAATGTAACAAAACTAAGGGCAAATATGTAGACCAAAAAAGTAATCGGCAAAAGAATGGTAAAACTGTAAAAATACGAACAAAAGATAACAGAAATCATGGGCAGAAAGGGAAAACAAATATAAAAGCGGGGGTAAAATCGAAAAAGAAAATGTTAGACGAAAATACTGTTTATCTATCATTTGCGTTTATATATATACTAGTAAGGGCAACGTGCGCTGCACATATGTCCAGTTGATAAATATAAATATCTCAGACATGGCCGTTAATATCGATCCATTTGCAGAGTGCACAAGCACCATATAATCATTTTAAGAAGAGTGAAGTTTATTATTAAAAAATTAATTTCTTATTATGTGAGTTCTGTATTTATTTATTTTTTAAAAGAATTATACGATATTTGCACACTTCAAGATTGTAAATATATTTATTTATACTTAAGACTTTTTTCAATTATTTACATAATTCTGTTTTAAATAGAAATATTTTTATAAAATAATTTACAAAGTAATATGGTTTTTATAAAAAGATATTTAATTTAAAACATAATTATATAAAAAAATTATTGTAATCATATTATCAGAATTTGATGTCTGCGGCTGACTTTTCCTAACAAAAAAATTGAACACACAAAAGTCAGAATGTGTAATCACTATTTACAGTGATTAATGTTTAAAGATGTGCCCTTGTGTCTAGCTTTACTCCATAAATTCAATGGCATTATCTCCTGAACTCGACGTATTGAGATAATAATTATAGAAAAATTTTATTCCTCATCTCCACAAATCATACATTATATATATTTTTTTCTCTTACCAAATATGTGGTATAAAGATAATGAGTAGAATAATAAAATTAAATTAAATTAAAAAATAAGTGGTGTGTGACATATAGAAATGAAAAGTAGCAAAGTTCATAATTATAAAGACAAGGAAGCTGCACCTTTTATAATTGATATATAGTTCGATTCCAATCTCTTTATTTGGACCAACGTCATGGAACACCTATTGGAGAGAGATTGCCATAACCCTGATTTTTGAAGGTCAATTAAGGTTTAGTGAAGATTTTGAAATGATATTAATGGTTCAATATTTTTGAAGTCTAATAATTATATTTAAAGCCCTTTAATATTTACAAAACAAGAGCGCCTATATTCATTGAGGGCTAGCTCAAGAATTTGTTTTCAATTCCAAAAATATTTATTGGATGGTTTGGGCTCATTTTGGAATTTTAAATTGGTCCAATAGAGTTGTTAAGTGACGTAGCCCTAAAAGTTTGATGGAAAGACATCAACTTCCGTTTCACTCATATCTTCCCCAGTTCACTTTGTCTTCTTTGTTCCTTCCCTAGAGTTTCTGACAGTATATGTATATTTCTTTTCTGTGAATCTTTACAAATTTTAACAAACTCTGTTTGACTTTCATTTTGTACAAATCTGAGTGTTCTTGTCTTTGCCTTTGTTCTTGTTTGGCTTTGTTCTATAAACCCAGTTGTGCTTCACGGGAAAGTTGAAATTTTTAGAAATTTTCTTCTTTAGATCTACACATTTTACAAATTGTTTATGTATTTGCTTCCCTTTCGTGTACACGGATATATTGTTTTAGTGATTTTGTAAAAATTTCAAATTTTTAGAAATCTTTCTCTTTAGATCGGAGGGGTTGTTTTTTTCTTTTTTAAATCTGGGTGTAATGTTCTTTAACATTTGAAGAATTTTTGTAATTTTTCTTATTTTTGTATTCACAAAAATTACAATTTCAGTAATTTCCTTTGTTTTTTTACATGAGTATGAATTTCGATTTGTATCTGTTTCTGGAGTCGTCTGAAAGAATAAAACAGGAAAATTACTATTCATCTCCTATTCACATCTATTGGACGAAACGAAAGGGAGGAGCTGGAGGAGCTTCGGGGGAGCTTCAGCCGTGGGTTTCCTGCGTGGCCTAGGGAAGAGCTTCGGGCTCCGAGTCAAAAGGAGGAGGAAGGGGGAGGTCAAGAGAGACCCGTGGTAGTGCTTGGTGGAGCTGGAGGCTGATGACGGTGGCGCCATGGCCGTGCGAAGTGAGGAACTCGAGAGGAGAGAGGGGCTCGCGTGGGGGAAGAGGGACTGCTGTGAGGGGCTGGGTTTAGTGGGATGGTGCTCGCTGGCATGAGGGGGAGCTGTCGTGGTGGTCGGTGACGTCGCTGGTGGCGCATGGCGGTGCGGGGTTGAAAAGGGCGAATCCGTGAGAGAGGGAACCTATTTCGGGTGGGGGAGAGAAAGACTCGTGGTGGTTAGGTCTGTGAGAGGTGGTCGCTGGTGGAAAGGGGAGTTCATGCGGTGGTGGACGACGACGAGTGGCGGCCGGCTGCTGTGGCTGGGAGGTGCCAAGAGAAACGCAAGGGGAAAGGGGCTGTCGGCTGGGGGAGAGGAAATGGCAGAACATAAATTTGAGAATAGAAGCAAGGATAAAATGTAAAGAAAAAATGTTAAACAAAAACACTGTATACACATCCTTCGCATTTATATATATAGTAGATAGAAAAATTCTATAAAGCACGTCGGTCATTAAGCACAAATTGCACACTCTCCATGTCATCATATAGGAACTGTCTATTCTACCCTCAGTTGAATCCTTTGCTTTCCTTCATTGTTCCACCAGAGACCACTCGGCCTTTCTGATTCTTCCTTTCTTTCTCCTCGATAAAGAGCATGCGATAAATTCTTTTATTTTTTTTCTCGAAGTTACATTGCTTCCTGCGAGTGTTTGAAAGTTTCTTCCTCTATTGATAGAAGTTCTAGGGCTTTCTACAAAAATTTGTCCCAGAGAGAGATTTGATTGAAGGCTCCAAGGAAATTTCTCAAGGCCAATTTCAGAGCTGATAAAAACCAATTTCTTAAAACTTTTTTATTGATAAAAACCAACAGCAAACTGATACTTCAAAGCTCATCGCAGGCCCTTGTTAGTTTTGCAAAATTACTAAGAGTAATCTGAAAAACACTATCCTTAAAAATAGCACAATCACATTTTCAGGTTTAACCTGCCAAATCTACCAAAGCCTGGCTATACGATAACTTTAGGTGCATTTAACCATTCTTTCACTACTTGAGGAACACACTGGATGCTCACACTACAAATTAAAAATAAATTCCAATTCAATACAAATTAAAACCAATCTCTTTGAATAATTCCAAGTCAGAGGCGATCTCCACTAGGCACCTTCCTTTGGGCGATGGGCGAATCAATAGTGCTGACAAATTTTTGAATGTTCCCAGCATTCACCTTCATTTGGGCGATGGGCTTCTCATTACCACAGGAGGAGTGCAACACAAATGAAAAGGAACTCTCATCACTCATGTGCGGGAGGGAGGACAAATGATTATGACTTTTTTTTTGTTTTTGTTTTGTTTTATAATTTTATTTTATTTTTCTTTAACATAACTTATCCACGTGTTCATTCATGCATTTCGTGCACTACAAGGAGGCTTCCCTGTAGCACAGGTCTAGTAGATATATGTCTGTCTTCTATAGCGATTAGATCTAGTGTTATCCTACGCCGTTAGAGAAAAAGAAATTAAAGACTTTGTGAAGATCGCTAGCTAGCTATAGCTAATTTTTTATAATATTTATATATATATTTATATATTATCTGGTCATGTCTCTTTCGTGCATATATATCCTGCACAACGGCCAAACTTAATTTGAGTTATTCTAATTAATTTATAAGCCGCTCCTGATCAATGCTGCATGCTTAATTATGCCCCATATCATCATTATCATCATCAAAGCATGCAATATGCATGCATGCTGCAAGAAATTATAAAGTATATAGTAGTACTTATAAAACTTTTAGCATTTAATTTGATCATGGTCAGCTTGATCATCATGGATCGGAGAAAAAGAAGCTGCTAGCTGCATGCTAAAATATAATAAAATTCTGATCATGATGAGATCTAATCATAATATATATATATATACACATATCCACACACACACTAGTATAGGTCAGTTATATGCATGCGCATGCTGCAAGAAAATATCTTAACGAAATTAATTGATTAGGCAGTTTAATTTACTCGTATATATGATCAGGAGGCCGGGGGGGCTTGATCTTAATTAATTAGGTCCAAATTTACAAGTTGTCTCGACAAGTAGTTGTAATACTAGTGCAATATGCCTGCCTAGTGCCTATATAGCTAGCTCCCTCCTGGCAGTGGTAGGTGAAATTAATTCCTAAAGTTTTTTTAAGGAGGGCGGCTCCTCGACACTTTAGTAAAGAAACCTCACTTGTGACAGAGTGAGACCGTGATTACAATAACAACCAACTTATGAAAAATTACAATATAATAAAACCATCACAAACTCAAAACAACGCCTAAACATAAACCAAACCATATACAAAGGTCAGAGAGACCAAATCTTTTAGTTTTCAAAACTCCTCTAAGCAATTTCGGAATATCCTCATTTGTCTTCCAATGACCCGACGAACCTTTCGCGTCTAGTTTTGCAAGATAATCAGTCGAAGAATTTCCTTTCCAATAAATATGAATAAACTTCACATTCATTCCTTCACATTAAATTCCTAAAGTTTAATATAATTAATTATTGATATATGTTCTTAATTACTATTAATATATATGTTTATTTAAGCTAGCTTTGGGTCATAATCAGACAGAACCGCGAAACTGGCGCTTATTATAGACGAAATCCATCTTTCTCTGATCACCTGCAAATAAAACAATGTTGGCCAAGTCGGATGAAAAAGATTCCTCGACGTCCATGCATTATATTGGCTCTTTTGGACTGAGCGAGCGAGCGAGCTAGCTAGTGATTAATTAGCCGACGCTGATGATCGAATTACGTACATGAGTAATATATATATATATATATATATTTATTCTTAATTATTATATATAATAAGCAGATCGATCATCATGAGTACTATATATATTGTTGTTGGAATTGTTTTCTTAGAGCAAATTAACTAGATAGCTAGCTAGTTAGCTTCTTATCTAATTAATACATATTAAATATCTTAATTAATTAATTATGCCAAGTGGTGGCACCCCATTTGGCATTTTGAGGCCCTCCAAAAAGTTTGATAGAATAAATAAAAACAAATTATTTATTTGTTATTTTGATTCCTCGTGACGTTATAAAAACCATATATATAGCTTCTCATCCAATTAAAGCATCATGTGAATGTGAATGTGAATGGTTAATTAATTAGGCTAATTAAGTGGTGGCAACGTCCTATCTTTGTCTTAATTAAACATGAAACACACACACACACACACATATATATATAGTGATTCTTCTTAGAATTGTTTTCCTAAAGCAGATCATGCATGATCATTATAAGTTTCCTATCCAATTGAATGCAAAATGCTAATTCATTAGGCCCAAGTGATCACACTATTAAGAGCATTAGCATTGGTTTTATCAAAATTATCTTTAAAATTTGATGAAAAGTACATATTTTTCATAAATCCAAAACCTCCCTATCCATAACTCCACGTTGGATTAATCATTTGATTTATCAAAATAATAATATAATATTTTTTTTAATAATAATTTTTTTATTTTATTTTTTCATATTTTACAATTAGACTATCCATATATACATTAATAATTTAATTTGATATTAAATTATTGATACTAACCAGAGGGTCATTCATATTGTTAAGGCCAGAAAATGCATCAACACCCACCATGCAATAGTGCTAGTAAAAAAAGCACTAAAAAAAAAAAGATAAAGAAATTACATTGCATGAATTATAGGAAATGTAAGAAATACATCTACTTCATACATACAAGCTTAGAAAGTCACCAAGATAGTCTCCGGATGATGGAAGCTGATTGGTTGTTGACCAACTTCTCCTTTCATCCTTGTCATTGTATTTATCACTCCATACTCCATGTTTCAGCATCGCTGCAATAATGGCGCCAAATAACACATCCAATTACTTTCTATTATTACTCAAAATGTCGCACAAATCAGTCTGAAACATGAACAGTCAGTAAATGCAAAGTAACATTCCAAAAGAAAAGGTAAGAGTCAAGACCAGGGTCTTGGATGGCATCAATCAAGGCCAAAGTCGTTGAATCTATGAGCAAGAAAAATCAGAGATGAATAGATTTCTACCAATCTCAATAGGGCTCTTGAAACACTAATTACATTTATACAAGGACCAAAAGACAGAACCTTTAGTCAGCAGGCACAACCATACCCCAATGAAGAAGGAAATACATAAACTTCAAACCAGCAATGATGTAATACGATCCTTTGATACTGATGACTTGCAGAGTTAATTCATTCCTAGAATGACAATATTCAACCAAGATATAAAGTCTAAAGTAATATCTAAAAACCAAATCCTTCTATACTTGTTTGACAAGTTTGGAAACTTTATACTTTTTTTCTACTTGTAGCCAAAATATGAATTTCAAATTGTTCTATGTAAGACTTCGCGTGGATAGGTGGAAAGTATTGAATAAGCTTACCTTAATGATCTCAACTAGTTGATCAACTCCACTTTCACCGGGAAACAAAGGTTGAAAAAGAAGTTGGATTCAAAATATTAACAATAGAATATTCAAGGCAACTGTAAAACATGGCTAAGTATCCGTATAAACTCAAGTATCAATCTTTTTCTCTTTTTTTGATAAGTTAAACTCAAATATCAATCAATCTGTCCAAAAATTAATTCAGCCATCACACAACCAGTGGACCATATATCTATTGCAGTTGTGTACTCGGTGACACCAAAGATGAGCTCAGGAGCATGATAATATCTTGAACAAATGTAAGAAACGTTGAGTTCTCCTTTCACCTGATAAAATGCAAAAGGGGCTACTCTCAAAGCAAATAAAAAAAAAAAAAACGCAACCATCAATAGAAAGAGTGAAATGAAAAACTAACCAACATTTTTGCACTCTAAAAATCACAAAGTTTCAGCTGATGCGTATGGGGATGGACCTGGACAATGACCAATTTCAAGTGTGAAAATTGAAGGAAAAGAGATATCCTGAAATGAACATATTTAAAGACACCAACAAATTCAACTCATTCTATTTCATATAAAAAAAATCATGAAATAAAATTAAGTATAAATAATTAAAGGGTAGCGTTAGGGCCACCGCTCCCAACTACCGTTGGGAGCTACGTTAGTCCTTTTGAGATTTTTAGTTTTTTTGAATTTTTTTACATATATTTTTTTAACATATTTAAAAAAAAATTTACAATATTATTAAAAAGTAGTTACTTAATCATTAAGTAAAAATTAAAAAAAAAAATCACAACAGTACAAACCATTAATAAGAATAATATTACTTTTTATTTTATCGAAGCCTATGCCAATGTCTGGGGATGCGAAGCACTTTAAATAATAAAATATTAATAATAATAAAAATAACTTTTCTGACAGTGACTACCTCCATTAGGATAAGTTTCGCCCATTAAATTGGAGGCGATCACTTCAAGGTAAATCGAAGATGACTCAGTATCACGAGTAGCACCCACGACAATGACATTTTCGTAATTATTTACTCTAATTAAAGGCCAGAAAGTTTATTGCCAATATTTAATTAAGATCATCATGATCATGTAAATGATACAACAATAGTAGTACTCATGAGTCATGACTAATTAAACAATATTATTAAGACGTTTCGTATGTCGAAGACTCTTCCATTAACATTGATTAATTAAACAATTACTTTTGTATCTAGACTCTTCCATCAATCAAAAGGCATGTTAGACTGCGTATTAGTGCAGCAACGACACACTGCCGCCACAAGAACCGCACCTCACATCTCGTATTTGAAACTAACCTTGACTGGGCTTTTGTTAATCCTAGGCAGGGAGAATCCCTCATAGAGGGGTTTGTCTGTATTGATCTTTACCCGGATACGTAAAAACTGCCTAACACCCATGTTTGGGAGATACGAGAGATTCGAAAACCCAACTCTTATATATATACATATATAATTCATCGGCTTTGAGACATTATATTTAATCAAATGTCTTGTAATATAGAGTTTTATTAATCTATTTCTAGCGGCAGCTTTTTTCACAAAACCAATGGCAAGGGAATTGTTGGCCAAGCCAAAAAATTAAAGAATTAATCCTTGCATCATCTTATACACTACATACCATAATTTTTTTTATTTTTTATTTATTTGTTTCTCTTATTAAATATATATTATATGGTTGATGAATAAAAAAATATAAATATTTCAAGAAGAGTAAAATAAAAAAAAATAAAAATAAAATAAAAAAATATAAAAAATACATTGATATATAATGTGTAGAATGATGCATAACAATGCTCAAAACTAAATAGTGGTGCTACATGCAATCGAGTTGCGAAATCGTGGGGGAATCGATTATGCCATGTCAGTAAATATATTTTAAAAAAATAAACAATCAGACGAACGAAATTGGAGGGAGGAAAATTCAGATTTTAGATTTCTCGCCTCTCTGGGGCGTACTTTCTCACAGCACCTTTGGCCTCATCCAAAGCCTACACCTCCTCATCCATGGCTGCCACTGGTCCTCTCCATCTTGCCAGCATGCCTTCTGGTATCTCCTCCCAAGCATCTTTTTCCACATCGTAGACTGCCCCTTCTTTTGCAGCATCGCCTCTCACGTTCACCATACAAAGCTTTCCTCTCCACCCGACCGCATCTATTGCTTCTCTACTAAATCTCCCATCGTTTTTATCTTTCCCACATCCACTCGCTAGCTAGACTCTTATATGTTTGCTACATCTATATTTTTCCTACTTGTTTTACATTTATTTTTTGCATGTCTTGTTTGGTTGCCGAGAAAGTGGAAGAAAAGTATTTCGGAGTTGGCATTTTATCTTCTTCTTTTTTCTGGGTAATGAAAAACTCTACTAAATTAGATCTGTTGGTGAAAAATAAAACTTTGGTGAAAAAACTGGCCAAGCGCCCATGCTGTGGAGACTGGGCTGAAGATGAGAGGGTGAGAGAGGGCCTGTAAAAAATTATGCATTGTGGCAACGAGAAGGATAAGGTTGCCAGAGACGGAAACTGAATGGATAGGAAGGTTGCGTGATATGAAAGATGGGTGGTGAAGGAGAACACGGAGCTGTGGGTCAGGAGGTGGCGGTGGAAGTAGATGCCAACTCGATGAAATTAGATCGAAGGTGAAGAAGTCGACAACATCCGATTGACTTTCAGCAAATTGCAAGGAAGAGGAAGACGACGATAAAAACGCGTACAATGATAGGTAAGGAGGGAAGGAAGGTGGGGGTCTTCGTGGGATGCTTCTTACAAATGAGACGAACCGTTTCATTAAACCACGTAGGAATGGTTACACGGCGGTTCCTCCAGCCGGTTGCATTCTGCATTTTTCACAGTCGGTTACACGTCCTCCGTCCTACTTTCATCCTACCGTACGTTCATATAGAGCGTCAATTTGTTACAGATTTTTACGCCTTTCATTTTCCTAGCTTCTCGTACTCTCCAAAACCCCAACAATGTCTGCAACTCCCCCACCTGTTGAAAATCGATCCCAACATCTCCCGCAAGTCATTGTCCTGAAACCACCACCTGTTTTCAAAATTTTCGGGGATATTTTCTCGAAAAAGTTTGAGCTTCTCAAAGCATGGGAATCCCCACTCCCTCTCGACCAATTCTTGGCCGCCCATGCACATTCAGTCCAGGCCATGCTATGCTCCGGCAAAGGCCCTCGAATATCCCCCGAAATCTTATGGCTTCTGCCTTCGCTCAGGCTCGTCGTTACCACTTGCGCCGGCATCAACCACATAGATCTGAGCGAGTGCCGGCGCCTTGGAATCGCTGTAGCCAATGCTGGAGAAGTGTTCTCTGAGGATGTTGCGGACATGGCGGTGGGGCTATTGATTGATTTACTGAGAAAGGTTTCGGCCGCTGATCGGTATGTGAGACAAGGGCTTTGGGCTGTTAAGGGGGATTACCCACTTGGGTCTAAGGTATTATCCTCTAACCTTATTCTATATGCTTTCTTCAGTTTTCTCTTCCAATTATCATGTTCAATGTGATGCTTATGATGTTCAATCTATCAGCCTGCAATTGAATGTCTTTATTTATGTTTCTGATTCTGTCTAATGCTCTCCAAAAAAACAATGCTTTATTTTGCATATGTACTCTTTTGAGATGAATAAGTGATATCCTGTGCTCTTAGTAAGGTATAAATGACATCCTATGCTCCGTTGATGAGGGCTAATTACAGTTAGGAGGCAAGCAAATTGGGATTGTTGGATTGGGAAGCATTGGCTTCCTCGTAGCCAAAAGGCTTGAGGCCTTTGGTTGCAGCATCTTATACAACTCGAGGAAGAGGAAGGACTTTGTGTCGTACCCTTTCTATACAAATATCTGTGAACTTGCTGCTAAAAGCGATGTCCTTATTATATGTTGTGGATTGAATGAACAAACTCGGCACATGATCAATAGGGAAGTTTTACTGGCATTGGGGAAGGAAGGAGTCATCATCAACATCGGACGAGGGCCTATTATCGATGAGAAGGAACTGGTAGAGTGTTTGGTGCAAGGAGAGATTGGAGGCGCTGGTTTGGATGTGTTCGAGAATGAGCCTAGTGTTCCCAAAGAGCTCTTTGATTTGGATAATGTCGTGTTGTCGCCGCATTCGGCTGTAGTTACACCCGAATCTTACAAGGCTTTGTGTGACACAGTGATTGGGAATTTGGAAGCTTTCTTTTCAGACAAACCCTTGCTCTCTCCAGTCATGTATGAATGAGTTGTGGTTTTATTTGCAGGTGAGTTTCTTTTCAAACTTTTAATTAAAAAATAAAAAATTATTTCAGTTATTTCAAAATTTTAAATAAAAATAATATTTTAAAATAATATTCTTACATTATTTTAATTTTATAATATTTTTTATTCAACTTTTATTTTTTCATTTTTTAAAATTTAAAAAATATTCAACTTAAATTATTTCACTACTATTCATAAACATTTTTACTATTATTTATAAAATTCATATCTCATATATCTCCAAATCAGCCCTTAGTGATCTTGCAGATGCAAGTGTATTATTTTATTTTTCTCATGCATTGTACCAACTCTGAACATGGGTGCGGCTACTATGCCGCCCCAACTTTACCGCTAGGTGGTAAATTTTTTTTTTTCATAATTTTTAACACATTTAAATATTTTTTTTAAAAAAAAATTAATACACTTAAAATCATTTCCTTAATCACTAAGTAAAAAAAAATTAATATTTTTTTTTTTAACAAATAGTCAAATAGAATGATACAAATAAAGGGGTAAAGTAGTGTTTTCCTTTCTCATTTTCCATTTTCACTCAACATGTCATATTTGGTGCAGAGCTTTTTCTTACAAAATTAATTGTTCTGTCTTTAGGTCATCAAATCAGTTGCTGCAGTTCTCATAATTTGTTTTATCTTGTCTTTCTTCTGCACCCTGATTAAGGCAGTATCATGCTGCAACATGGAACCCAAATTTTATGAAAGGTTGATTTCTTTTCGTGATTTCTACTTTTCCCACTCGATGCTGAATATAAGGATTGGTGTAGTCAAGAAGTCAATGTCATGACTAAGATGATGAGCTACTCTGCTCCTAGCCTCCTATGATTATGAGCATGGGGCACAAGTTCTGGTCATGTATAATATATGAGTATTGCTACGAATTACATAAAATAATTTTATAAATTAACATGACTTTATTTGATCTGTTAGATTTATTTTATAATAAAAATAATTTTACAATTTGATGAACTATATTAAACTACATCAGTTTGTTGGATTGCTTTTGTGTAATTCATTTCTGGCTAAAGTATTCCTCATAATATATTGGACAAACTGCACCGACGTCGGTGTGTGTGCAGTGCGCCTCCATCAAAAGAATTATTCGAATTGTATATGTTCAGTTATTGTTCTATGGACAGCTAATTAATTCAATATTATAATAATTAAGGGTGTACAAAAATCGTTAAAACTGATCGTAAACGCCTCAGATCGGCCACTAGAGCACATAATCGGCGTAGAATCAGTCGGCTAGCGATAGAATTAAGTCAAAATTGTTGTCGGCCGGTTCGGTCTCGATTTGAAGATTGATCGGACTGTTGAACCAACTAATTATATAAATTATATTATATATATTTTAGATAATACGTTGTTTTTCACGTATTAGTTAGAAAAAATTTTAGACGCAATTTGGTTTAATGCATCAAACGATATTATTTCAATTTAGGTTTAATCCCCCCCTCTTTTCTTATTATTATTATTATTATTATTATTCTTCTTCTTCTTTGTCTTCTTCTTCTTCTTCTTCTTCTTCTTCTCTCTCTCTCTCTCTCTCTCTCTATATTCGCGATTTGCATCACCAATTCTCCATTAATGAGTTTCACACCATTCGCGACACCGAAGGGACACTAACGACCGACTAAGATCACATTGAAACCGATGTCGTTGATTTCCTCCCCTTTTACTAGCCAATTTTGGCCAGATCTATCCATGTGTAGTGGTTATCGGTTCGGACCGAAACTATCGGTTTTCACCTCTAATAAGAATGATTGTTTCTACAAGGTGGAATTCATCTTGCTCTCTCTCATTTCTCTAGTACTTAACATCGATGGCCTCAAATGGACAAAGAAGGGATCAGAGAAGCACTGCAATTTTTTTTTACATATCTAAATCATGCATAGTTTGGTGAAATTTTAGGCAAATTATAGAAATACTTATAGGGAAGCTAATTTGGAAACACTCTTATCAGTGTCTTGGACATAGAAAACGGATGTAATGAAAGAATCAATGAAGCTAAAGAAAACATGCAAATATCATTACTTGCTAATACTCCTTATTATCTATGGCATGGATTTCAATTTCCTAGGCACATGCTGTGATCACTGCTAGATGTTTGTTACACCCTAAATTATACCTAGTAAGTATCGCATACGTGGTTTATGAACATAATTAGAAATACTCAGAAGACTAGAGATTGATGCTTTGTTACGTAGTTGTTGCATTTGTTTCAAGCGTTCCTAATTTACAATATGAAAATGTTATATACAATATTCTCATTTTCTTTTTATTCCTTTGTACTGACCTCGAACTATTAATAACTCTTAGATCACCCTTATTTTTTAAAGAAAAAACTTCAAAATTAATGGATAATGCTAAGTCAATACAGTAAGATGTAAGTAAAATATGAGTGTAGAATAAATAACATAAAAAAAAAATTGGTCTAGTCGAGTGACGAATTCTGGGTCATGTTTTAAAAGGGACTTGTTTTACCTAAAAACGAGCCTGGCCTTTTCTTGTCGGCGTATAAGGCTGAAACTGAGATCGGGGGAAAGCCATTTTGAGGGTTCCGATATTTGGGTCCGAGGGCCCAGCGAATAGCGCTGTTGGGTTTCAAGCTCATATCTAAAAACCACACGTTCGTTGCATTATGTGTCCGCCAACTATTGGAATTTGGATCACAAATTCTGCTTCGTATTTTCTTTACAATTACTTTATCTTATTCTTCTTTCCCACCCTCACCTAGCGCTGTACCGTACGTTTATTAATCCCCAACGATTGTATAAATTACAGAATTTTGCAACATTAGGGGATTTAAGTCAAGTTTATTATTATTATTATTGCTAAATTCACATTCTTTCATTATGATTCATGGCATTAAACAATAGTTGGTCTGGAAAATTCATTGAAAATTGTTTAGAAATTTTAACATTATGATTCATTTTTAAATTATATTTGATAAATGTCATCGAGTGAATCATAAAGCATTACAATTTGATCCCGATCGACTTCATAACCCAATTTCAAAACTACTTTCTACCTCGACCACATGTTATGCACATGCATTGATTAGTTATCAAGTAATTATGAGATATATATCATATGAGTAATGCTAGATACAGTTATAAGATGTGTAAGTCTTGCACTCCTTTTAAAAAAAAGTGAGGTTTATCATTAAAAAATTAATTAATTTTTACTTGAGTTTTAGATTTATCCCAGCTTTAGTGGCATATGTTATGGGATTAATTTGGTTGAGAAGGAATTCATTGCTATTTAAATACAGGTTTGATCATCCAAGAGACTTAATGCTGAAGGCAAAGCAAGTTCAATAGGAATTTGCTAAAGCACAAGACCAACAGATAGAAAAAGGCATCAAGTGGCAGCTGACAGATCTACAAGTTATTGGATAAAACCAACTGGTCTTAATTATAAGGCAAATTGGGATGTAGCAATGGATAAGCAAACGAAGAAGGTTGGTATGGGGATTATAGTAAAAAATAGTGAGGGTGAGAGTATTGTAGTGCTATGCTCGAGCTTAAATTGTATGGTAGAACTAGTTATTGCAGAAGCTTTGGCCCTAAGGAGATCTGTAGAATTTTGTGTTGATTTGGGTCTGTCACAAGTTATATTTGAAGGAGATTATCAAATAGTGGTGAGGAAGCTAATGGTATTGATGATAATGATACCAATTATGGAAGTGTGATAAAAGATGTTAGAGGTATGTTAACTGATAGGCTAAACTGGAGGGTCTGTTTTACATACAGAGAATCCAATAATGTGGCACATATGCTAGCAAAGTTGGCCCTCTCTTTTCATGAGGATAGAGCTTGGATTGAGGAAGTACCTGGACAAGTAGAGAACTATGTGATGAGCGAAAAGCTTTGTAATGATTTTGAAAATCAGTTCTTACTAAAAAAAAAGATTTATCCAATTTGTTCGAAATGAAGTTCGTGGGACTTGCATACCTTAGAACTTTAATATTATTTCTCATATCAGATTAGGTGAGATCACCGTGTATGTAATTGAATCTAAAACTATCTACTATATATATATACTTGGGAATTCTTACTTGAATTAATTTTGAAGACTAACACGTGAGTATATTAATATGGCATGATGCATCATACACAGTACTTACTGAAAATAAATAGAGGAAAGCAATTTATATATATATAGCCCAATAATTTGGCACTGTTTCTGAATTTACTAGAAGAAATATATATAGTTGAGGGACCTACAGCTGCTTGATAGATCCTCGATCGATCTCCTTCCTGCAAGAGGTCTCCAAATTCGAGTCATGGATGGCTTATTAATTATCATGTGGAGTCAATCAGGGGAATTGGCATTGAATTAATTATAATCTATATTGATCACTCATCTGTTTTGCTGTTTCTGTCATTCGATCTCTGCTAACCTTGGGAGTGAAGAAAATTAGCCAATAACTGTACTACTTAAACACGCAATTAGCATGAGCTTTTGCTCTCTCTTTTTTTTTTTTTTTTCTGATTTTACGCAATTAGCAGCTAGCTAGCTAGGCTGTAACATGCATGTGAATGTGCTGCAACTGCATGCTTTACATATATTGTTGATAGTGCATGGATGCCGCCGGTGTTTAATTAAATATATATGATTCAAACTTCTATATATGATCATGCTGCATGCGGCGTTGAACTATTTATATGTGTCTGTCTTCGATAGCGATTAGATCTAGTGTTATCCTACGCCGTTAGAGAAAAAGAAATTAAAGACTTTGTGAAGATCGCTACCTAGCTATAGCTACTTTTTTTTATAATATATATATAAATAAATAAATATATATTATCTCGTGTCTCTTTCGTGCATATATATCCTGCACAACGGCCAAACTTAATTTGAGTTATTAACTTAATTAATTTATAAGCCGTTCCTGATCAATGCTGCATTCTTAATTATGCCCCATATCATCATTATCATCATGATCATCAAGGCATGCAATATCCATGCATGCAGCAAGAAATTATAAAGTATATAGTACTAAAACTCTTAGCATTTAATATGATCATGGTCTGCTTGATCATCATGGATCGAAGAAAAAGAAGCTAGCGTATGCTGCAAGGAAAGGAAAATTCTATACACTATATTACCATCTCACTTTCATTCCACTAAGTATGATGCGACACATTTATCACTATTAAATGATTATTTATTGCATACTTGTTTATCATCTAATAGTGATTAATATGCTACATATAATTTAGTATGATTAAAATAGAATGAGAGTGTAATGTATAACATTACTTTGCAAGAAAACATCTTAACGCAATTAATTGATTAGGCGGCTTAATTTACTCGTATATATGATCAGGGGGCCGGGGGGCTTGGTCTTAATTAATTAGGTCCAAATTAAGTTGTCTGGCCAAGTAGGACTGGTGCAATGTGCCTGCCTGGCTATTAATTAATTATTGAAATATGTTAATTACTATTAATATATTTATTTATTTAAGATAGCTTTCGGTCATAATCAGATAGAACCGGCGAAACTAGCTCTTATTATTGACGAAATCCTGCATCTTTCTCTCACCTGCAAATAAAACGATTGGCCAAGTCGGATGAAAAAGACACCTCGACGTCCATGCATTATATTGGCTCTTTTGGACTGAGCGAGCGAGCTAGCTGGTGATTAATTAGCCGACGCTGATGATCGAATTACGTACATGATCGAGTAGTATATATATATTCTTAATTATTATATATAATAAGCAGATCGATCATCATGAGTACAGTATATATTTTTGTTGGAATTGTTCTCTTAGAGCAAATTAACTAGATAGCTAGCTAGCTAGTTAGCTTCTTATCTAATTAATACATATTAAATATCTTAATTAATTTAATTATGCCGAGTGGTGGCACCCCATTTGGCATTTTGAGGCCCTCCAAAAAGTTTGATAGAATAAATAAAAACAAATTATTTATTTGTTTGTTATTTTGATTCCTCGTGACGTTAAAACCAGATATATAGCTTCTCATCAAATGTGAATGTGAATGGTTAATTAATTAGGCTAATTAAGTGGTGGCAACGGCCTATCTTTGTCTTAACTAAACATGAAACACACACACATATCTTTATATATATAAAGTGGCTATCGAACGGCAAATCTTGTTTTAACAATTTTTTGTTGTTTTTCCTTTAAAGATAACGCCATTCGTCTAAATCTATACATGTGTGTGGAAGTTATTATGATCAAGAATTTGGCTGGCAGCCGCTGCATCATGCATGTACTTCAATTCATTATTAAGGATATGAGCAATGCTAGATACAAGCTTCAAATGGACAAACCTCATACAAGCCCTTTGTAAAAACATAGGTCCCATTAATAAAAAATAATTTTTTTTACAATCTTTTTAAATAGGATTTACTTTTTTACAAAGGCTTGTATAGGGCTTGTCTAATTGGGGCTTGTACAAATCATTTCTCTAAGGATATCGATATCTCTGCGTGCGCTTGACTCTAGGATTCAATGTTTAAATATACAGCTAGCTGCTTCCGCTTATGCATGCATGCGTGCATTTGCATATATATCCAAAAAACCTAAAACAAAAAGAGTGCATGAATTTGTACGTATGTAGAGAATTTGTCGCTTTTGAATTGGGTAATCAGAATGGATGTCATCCAGATTCAACAGATCTTTTGTTTGCATTTAATAATTAGAAACTATTGTAATCATGCTCACTACTTAATTAATTATATATATCGTTCGTTCATGAATTGGCAGCTGGCCTGCAAGGTATATCTTTAAGGGATCGCCAACGGAGGGACTCCGCCGAGGAGGAACTCGGTCATGCACAACGACCTGCACACCACGTCCATGCATAACTAGACCCTCTGGGATGTGCAGGCGATGGAGGTCGACTCGATATGGAGTTCATGTTGTATCTGTCGAGCTCATCTTTTCTGTCTAATGAAATTTTGGGATCCAAACAGAGTCACCCATATTGGTTATCTCCACTACCTCCCCGACACCCAAAACAGGTGAGTATGTTTTTTTCCATAATTTTCATTAATCCTTAATGGTTCCTTATTTAAACAAACAATTAGGTTGATTATTAATCATAACCAAATAATTTATTTATTCAACTATAAATTAAGACCACTTTTGATGATGTAGGGATAGATTTTTTGGTATGCAATGATCTATTTTACTTGCGATGTTTATTTATAGGACTATATTATAACTTCTATTAATGCTCTTCTTTTATAAGATATCACAGCGTATAATTATTTATAAATTACATAAACATGATATCGTTATTTAATTAACTTAAAACATTATGTCCTTAGTAATAAAAAATTAATTCTTAATAAAAAAAATTAAATATAAACTAAATAAACACCCAATGCTAAATTGCTTTCACCGTATGTATATATATTTATATGTATAAATATTATATATATATAATATATAAATAATTATAGCCATCTTCCTTGCTTTTCTGACAGTGACTACCTCTATTACGATAAGTTTTGCCCATTAAATTGGAGGCGATCACTTCAAGGTAAATCGAAGATGACTGATCTGTATCATGAGCTAGCACCCACGACAACGACATTATCGTAATTATTTACTCTAAAGGCCAGAAAGTTTATTGCCAATATTTAATTAAGATCATCATCATGAACATACAACAGTAGTAGTTCTCATGAGTCATGATTAATTAAACAATATTATTAAGTCGACGTTTCGTATGAAGACTCTTCCATTAATTAAACATGAATTAGTTTCGTATCTGGACTCTTCCATCAATCAAAAGGCATGTTAGACTGCGTATTAGTGCAGCAACGACACACTGCATGCCACAAGAACCTCACACCTCGCATGATCTAATTGGCAACAGAAGCATTAACCAAAGTAGTTACTGCATGCGCGTGTGCGCCAAAACAGTAATATTGCTAGATAAAGTTATGGATCGATTATGCAAGCGACATACATTTTTTTTATTAAATAGTAAAATTTATTATTAAAAATTTAATTTTTTTTTATGTAGATCTCATATTTATTTATTTATTTTTAAATATTGAGTGTGCACTCTAACTATGACTGTAAATATCATTTCTCATATTAAAAATGTATTTAATATACATATACATATATATATTAAAAATTGATTCAAAAGATCATCACGTGTGATTATAAATATATACATCACAGTATATATAATCTAGGGAATTAACTAATTTTTGACCGACCATTATAAATTAAGATCAGTGATTACAAAACTTTAACTTGCTGTCGATATGTCCTACTACCTGTCGTATATGCAGACCACTAGGGTGTTCCCGACTTAGCCGCCCTATATTCTGAATTATAAAAGAGTTGAGAATTAAAAATGAGTATGAAAATAGATCACGTGGCGATTATTAATGTTGGTGATGATTTCTTAATTAGCTTCTGCATGACAAATGATTGATCATAACTAGTAGTAGTTGTAGAGAGTACTTAATTAATTTAAATAATAATAATAATAATTTCACGTAAAGTATTACTACGTACTGATCAAGTATAGAATTCATCTTTTCATTTCACGTGTCACACACACACACACATATATATATATCTATAGAGAGAGAGAGAGAGAGAGAGAGAGAGTACTGGCAGTGATTAATTCTAACCTTTTGAATAGAAGACCGGAAAATAACAGTACTGAAATTGATGGAATGAAAATGATCAACCCTACTTTCTGATGATCTTTTCATGTAGAAGCTGGCAACGTGGGTTTTTTTTACACGTACAGTAGAAGAAATTCGGTTTTAGAGAGATGTTGATTGACGTGGAACATTTACCTATCGAGCAAGTATTTTAATTTATCCAGGTTATAGAAAAGTCATATTGCCTTCTACCATAAGCTTCTCATTTCCTCTCCCTCTCTCTCAATAAGTAATGTTATTTGAATCTCTTTATAATATCATACATGATCATTCATATGATATAATTTAATTTATAAAATTTAAAATTTATTTCTAAATCAAAGTACAGAGTTTGATCGTGTGGTCAAGATTCCGATAAATTTATCGTACATAATTGTTGAATTTTAATTTTGAAGCGAGTATATTTTGGGGGAACTCTTACATATATACGAAGTAATTAATTAATTGCGTTTTCCTGATCAGATATTAATCAAAGAAGAATCTAGCAGCTAGCTCATTGTGGGATTGATATCATGATGGAGATTCTCATATAAATATATATATATAGTCGTGAAAATGGGGGAAGAATCATCATGAGTTGGAAGAAGGCCGAATATTAATATTAATACATTGCTGTTGGTTACTTGAAGCAAGCACCTTAATTTATTTCATTTATTCTCTTTAATTTATTTCCGCTTACGGAACACCTTTTTTTTTTTGGGTCATATAGATCATGCGCGCATGCGAATTATGTTTCTTTTGCTTGAAGGGGCACTCTTAAAAGGAAATATATCCGTACAATATGTTAGATTTCATATATATGAAACAAAAAGTAAATAAATCCATCTAAAATTGGAATTTATAGAGATATATATATATATATTAATATTATTATATAAACAAAAGGGCCGGAAATTTTACTTGCTGCATGTGGATCCCATTAACCTCTTTATTCCTCCAAATTGTTTCCTTCACTTACATGATTCTCTCCATCACTAACGCTCTAACAGCAAATTACAAAGCGGGGGGGCCTCCCTTTCGGTGTTTCTGTCACCTTTTTCCTCACAGAACCACCAATTGAGCACCAATTCCCTTACCTGAAATATCATCTCACTCTCTCTCCGCGACTTCATGCCGACGTAGCTAACGGGTGACGGACAGTTCAAAATCATTGTTTTTGTTTTCTTGGATACCCTTGTGATTCGGTTGATGCCAGTTCGAGAAGGCATCGAGGGTTTTCATGTCGGCCCGGTAATATTTCTGCGTGAATTCGAGCAAAGTCGGCCATGTGAAATCTGGGTATGTCCTTGGATTCTCAGCGTTAATCAAACTTCTTGGTGGACTGATCACCTTGTCTCTACTTGGGCATAAAAAGAACGCCAATGATTTCCTCACGGCTCGGTTGTTCACCACTGCTCTATGCAAGCAACTCTTGTAAATCCCATTCGAGAGAGCCTGATCAAATAATATTCTATTATATATATAAGATCATCAACAGTAGTACCAATCTCATGTACTTTTGTCCATGAAAATGAGAATATGGTTCATTTACATATATAGCACGCTTTCAAATTACCCATCATGATCTTGAACGGAGCAGTACTCCATTCGCAACAATTGATTTGTGTATGCATGCAGAAAACAAACATATAACATTATAATTTTCACCATAGCTATTACTATACAACTAATTAACTTAACTACGTATATATATATATATGTTGATAATCTCACCATAAATGTGTCACCGATATTGACAACCAAGGTATCCAAGTTGGGACTAATAGAGTGCCATTTTTCATCTACATACACTTGAAGGCCACCAACTTGATCTTGGTGAAGGATTGTTAAGGACGTGGGATCGCAATGTGGCCCCGTGCCTAGAGTTTGATCCGGTTTTTGGCACGGGGGGTAGTAGTTCAATCTCATTATTGAATCGTTTTCCTCAAAGAAGTCTCTGAAGTACTTCGGGCCAACTCCTAGGCTCTTTCCCAGAAGCTCCATGATACATAGGGAGAGAGTGTTCATGGCTTCACAATATTCTTGGTACACACTCCTATATATAGGAAAACGAAGTGATTGTAAGAAAAATTAAAGCATCATAATTACCTAATTAGAGTAGTCTGAATAATAAGAACAAAACAATAATAAACTGATCATAGAGGATAGTCTGAATGAAAACGTGAAAAGCAGAAATGAAAACATATTCGATAACGAAACAAGTTATTGCATGTATTGTGTGATATTCTTACCCGAATGGTCTAAAATCTTCTCCCATCACATTCACGACATAGTCCTCGACAACTTTTGGAGAGTGCAGACTGGCACAATATCGGAAAGAAAGTGTCTCCTTCCATGGAAGCTTGGAGGAGAACCTGCCAGTGAAGCTGCTAGCATATCCACAGGGATCACCAATCTTTCTCTGAGCCCGTTGCTTTTCCGAGAGCTGCATGCCAAAAAAGTCGTCCATGTATTCGTGTGCTTTGGCTATAAGTCTTGAATCGACGCCATGATTTGTAACTAGAAAGAAGCCGTGCTTCTTGCATGCTTCATTAACCAGTCGACAAGCAGTGGAGACTGCAAGTGGGTCTCCAGAGAAGATGCCCTTCAAGTCAATAGGGGGAACTTGAAGTTCCGGCAACTCAGCGCTTGGTTGTTCATGGTCGGGCCATATGAATTGTGAAGGTATGTTGGACTCGTGTTGAAGAATCGATCCATCAAAAACCAGGGTTTTGGCATTCTTTGTTTCGTTTACCGTTGGAGGATACATTGGCATGTTTGACGTGCAACAAGATACAATTAGGACCGTGAACTTAGTATTTTCTGTTATATATAAGATCAACTGGAAGATGAAGAAAATTTTGGTTGAGAGAGAGAGAGAGAGAGAGAGGGAGTGAGGTTGGGGGTCGTTATATTGAGAGGTAAAGAGGATATATAAGAGAGTTTAATAATGAAGTTTTGGCTGTTCTATTGGGAGAACGACCTACAAATATATATAGTTTTATATATGGATATATAGATCAATATAGATTCTTCCCTGTAGCTTCAATTCGTATAACGTACAATACAAATTCAGAGAGAGAGAGAGAGAGATTAGTAAGTGGAGACAAAAGGGAGGTCGGGAAAAAAAGAAAGAAAAGGGAGAAGTACCGGAAAAGTGGAGCTGGGTGATCGGTGGGGTCGAATTTGCTGGTTAAAAATATTGCTGATGCGTTGTATACGTATATATATTTAGAGTAAGTAAATGCCGTAAATTGCTTTAAAAAAAATGTGGAATTTATTATTAAAAAATTAATTTTTTTAATGTAGATTTCATATTTACTTAATTTTTTAATATTTGTCACATAATTTTTTACGTCCGCTACTAAAATAAGTTATCACATCGAAATGTTTTTTTTTATCTTTTGGAAATGAATCGACGATGTTAATTCCAGGTGTTTCCCATTTTCTCTAATATATTAGTTGTTGATATGTTTGTGTATGTTTACGTACTTACGTACGAGTTAGTTTTATATCTAATCGTCTATAGGGCTTGAAAAAATATGGAATATTTGCAAGCTGTAGCAGTACAGGATTAGGGAATTTAAATAAGTAATCAGTGGCCTATGAGGAAAATGGTTCTGTTCCCGGATTCCAATTAGTGCCACCAAACAGATATGCATCATTCTGGTCATGATCAGATAATAAACATATATATATATATATATAGAATTGTCATATATCAATATTTACGATTATAATGATTATAATTTGTAACGAAAATAAATTTATTTTGACAAAAAATAATCATTTTTATAAAAAATAACTGATCACAAATAAGCAATTTTCTTATCAATACCCTAAAAAGAGTTTTCTTTTTCTTTGGACGTATTTATAAATGATTATATATCATATGTACACGATCTAAACGATGCAATAATGTCCAGATTCAGTGTACGTCAGAAACTTTAATTTGCAAATGGGAAGAGATTATAAATAATAACAAAAGTTTGTTCATTAATTCCAAAACCGATCGAGTTTATCGGCACGTAAAGTACTTTAATTCTAAACAGAAAGTGAAACTGCATCTGATACATATGGCTTGATGCATGATCAGCTTGTGCGGAAACTCCCATTAGTAAAACAATGATGGCAAAAATAACATGCACGATCAAGCGCATGCATTCTCGTATCCTCAAGAACATGAAAGAGATCAGTTCTACCTAGCTGCACAATGCTTGAGACTGTAACATTCATGGCAAACGACGCGATTGCGCTTAATTTGTACCTTTTGTAGCCAACTTTTTCTTGGGGAGGGGAGGTTTCAAAAAATTCTTCAAGCTTGTAGGGCCATTATCAAAGATATGGACATGACGGAGGGCCCACATATGGTCGCCAATGTCATTGACTTCTGCATGCCACTCGGAGCAAAGGCCGGGAAAGTTGAAGTTTGTCAATTTTGAACTGGAATGCCCATAGGCCAAAATCGTAGGCTAGTACGAGGTTGACCTCATGATATCAGACGTTTGATGGGATCATTTTGGATCCTTTAATTTGTTTCAATTAATTCACACGGTCGTGTTTGTTCAAGTTAAAAATCTCTTAACGGAAATTTTATTCTATATACCAGAATAGATCAATTCTTCATGTACATAATTTATACGCGTGAAGTAATGATGATGATCGATCGGCCTTATTTATCATGATTTTTGTGGAGATTCTGATCTCCCTCGATCGTTAACATATATATCAGGGTTGAAAAAAACCCGTTTGGCACCACTACATATAAGTGGGAAGCTTTTGATGAAACATGATATTTATTTACCTAATCAATAAAAGAAATTATCTTTTTCGGCATCATATATCATGATCCTACGCTACCTAGCTAGCTGTCCCGTATATATATATATATATATAAATGTATGTCACTAGGGTACGCAGACTAGTGTTCCAAGAGTACTACTTTGAAATTTGCATGATCACCTGATCAAAGTAGCTAGTATATACTCATCGATCCATTTTAAATAACCTATATAGTTAACAGGTATGGGGACGGAGCCAATGAATAAGCTTTAAATGTAAGACTTTTATAAAAAAAAATGGATTCCACCACGAAAAAATGTGAAAATCTAACTTTTCTTAGAGGGGTCTGCTTTTTTTATAAAAAACTTGTGCGAAGATTTGTTCATTTGGGATTTATCCCTAACATTATTTTGGATTCTATATATCTGACTCAGGACAGGCCACTGAAACGCAATGAAAGAAATTCTCTTAACGAGGAGCCAGGATGTTAAATACATTAAGTTGCACGTGCATACCGTAACAATTTAGACGACCAGATCAAAATTATATCTTTACTAGCTAGGTTTTGTCGACCATAAATATAATATCTTGATTAGGTACGTATTGAGCCAATTCGCCATCTTAATTAGCATCCCAGAAGGTGGGTCGACCCCATCTTCAGATGGTATCGATTCAGGACCTTTCACCTCCTGGCTCCGTATAAAATAGATATATTTATATATATGTATATATATATATGATCGATATCCTAATTAGAATATATCATGGGTTATATAGAATGATATTATACACTGAACATAAAGACGGACATTTAATCAGTGGGGTTCTTA